>JAMKQA010056899.1:0-12291 GCA_024699735.1 Posidonia australis | reverse complement strand
ACGCCGGCCATCCATCCCGTCGGACGAGATGGGGAGGCACGGGCTGCCGTCCACTGCGTCACGGGAGAAGAGGAAGAAGAAGAAGAAGACAGGGGAAGTGGGGCGGAAGACGGGTTCGCGTGGAGAAAGAGAAAAAGAAAAGAAAAGAGAAAGAAATGACATGCAAACAGAGATAACTGTGCATCTTCCAATCGGACTCCAAATTAGTCCCAGATCACAACCAGATGCACAGAAAACCACCCACAACCACACACAACCAAGAAACAATAGATTATCCATTAATAAACCATTAAACACATATTACAAATAATACATGATTTATTAAATACAAATGGATAATCAGACCCTGATGTTACATCAAATGTGCTATAGTTGTTGAGATCAACAATCATACCATCGTTAAACACTTTCAACTTATGTTTCATTGTCAGGGAACTCTTTGATGTAAGTGTACGTTTCAAATTTTTGTGGCGTTTTCCAATCATAATGTTTTGTGACTTTTTATTAATTTATTACATTTTCACATTTGATACACAATAGAATCTAAAAGTAAATTTATAGTAATTTTTATATAATTTTTTATTCATATGAAAAATATAAACCCATTCCATATGTAGTAGCATGTTTTTGCTACCTTTTGGTTATATATGTAGTTTGCATATTAGAATATCTTCTAATATGAATAAAAATCGGTAGCAACACAAAAACAAAGATTCAGTTAACGCAGGTATAACACAAAGAGGTGGTTTAGAGCACTAATAGAACAAAGACATGCATGTCCAAGAACGGGACAAAATACAAAAACTGATGTTTGAGTTGGAATTGAGTTTGAAAAATATGGTTCATGTTTGGTTGGGTATGAAGTTCTACTGTTAGAGTTCTATTTGAAATTAGTTTGAAATAGTTTTGCAGAATTTAAAATGACTTTCATATGAGTTTTACATGTATATGCAAGTTAGATTTTTTTAGATACAATCTCTTGTGTAAATGTGTATGTTTTACGTGTACATGTACATGTTACATTCACTAAGATAACTATTTTTGCATAGAACGTTAGTGTTCAAGTTTGGTTTGAAATTAATGTCGAACTTTAATTTGATGTTCAAGTCATATTCATTTTAGCTTCAAACATACTTCTCGAACCTTTGTCAAACTGAAATCGAACACTCCATTAGAACTGCTAGTAGGAAATTATACCTATCATAGAGATGCATGTAAAGAATGAATCCCAACTTCTCAAAATAAACAATCACAGTCAACAGATTTACAGCAATACAATTATAAAGTTAATAAAGAGAACCAAAGAACATACAATTCCTAGACTAGTTTTATTTGTGCCAAAGCTGACAACATAAAAAAATGAGAAATATGGAATAGCCACAACCATCATATGGAACAATTGCATGTTTATTGATAGAAAGACAGAAGAGTTTGACATGCAAGGATTAGGACCAACTCCTTAGGTTAAGAAGCATCAAGAAAGCCATCAAGCCACGTTACCTGGACTCTCCAAGTTGTGTGTGCCCTTAGTTTCATAGATACTAGGAAGATTGTAGGGGCAAAGATATTGAATTAAACCACATGGATGAACAGATCTCACTTAAGAAACTACACACTTCTCTATAAGATTATGTCTCATAAGCAAGCTTACTGTTCTAGCTCAAGCTATATGTCGGGTGAGACTCCTGGTTTATGGAGCTCTTAGAGCATTTCTTGAGACCATCTGACAATGCGGCTCACTTTCTTCTTGAATTCATCCCTCCTCTCTCTCCATTGCTTCTGCATTCAATCAAAATGATTTCTTAGTGTGGAAAGACTGATCATAAGTATTGTCATTCAAATATACCAAAACCAGGTTATGTTGTTTCTTGAGTGTTTGACACAACAAACAACAAAAGTACTTAGTTAAATAGTTATTAAGCTGCTGTGTTCAATATGGCTGAGATTATAAAAAGATAGGCCAATCCCTACAGATTTGATTGTAAAGTTCTTGGTTCTGCAAGAAACTTTATCCTGAATTTTTATCTTCCACAGTGGGCTTTTAAAATTATAAAATTTGATACATAAGACATTTTTAAATAGAATGTTGCGGTCTACTAAAGATTCTGAGTGAACTTTTTCTAATTGAAAGGATAACAAACAGATGCTTCTTGTAAGCACAATCCATTGTTCAGTCTCTGTGTCGTTCTGTGTAAAGACTAAACAGATAGCTCTTTATTTGTCAATGTGATCAAGCCTTCTAAGTCACAAACTATAAAGCTTCTCTTTTGAGAAATTTGCAGCAGTCTTAGTTCCGAGAACTTACAAAATCCATCTTCGAGCATGATTCAGTGTGACGCTCTTATCAAACTCTTAAGGGGAGTTTGGCAGTCAACACCTAAGGCCACGAAGATGCATGGTTGTGGGAAGAGGAGCAATTACTATTTCCAACAATGCCTGATCTGCCAGACCTACATTCAGGTGAATGCAGCACTAAACAGGTGCAACACCACGTAAAGTACGACTTTGGTGATTTTTTTATCTTGCTCCAATGTAGCCAGATGTCAGTTAGTCTACCTACATATAATATATCTCAACAAGCATTTTCCTAAATAAGAGAAGATTAAAATGCTATAATGAAAATAAATCAACTTACAGCAGCCTCAATATTTGCAGGAGATTCATCATTGGGACTAGAAAGCATGGAAATAATGCTCAATACAATACTCTCAACCTACACCATAATTGAAACAACTAAGTTTAAATAGTAAATCAGTAAAAGCATGGAAATAACTAGAAGTATCACAAGTGAAAAACTGAATAAAAAATTCACAGTAAATACAGGCCCAAGTCTAACAGCGGAAGAAAGCTAAGGGAATAGGCGATTCAAGTGATAGTGCCACAAAACAACTGTTTATATGAATGTGAATCAACACCTCATAAATTTTTAAATTATAAGCAAACACAAACAATGCTTTCATTCTCATCAAAATCACTGTACAATTGAACGTCCTGGCCTACTAAATGGTTGCCAGCTAAAAACTAGTGAGAGCAATGTCCATATGCTTTTATATGAAGAAGGAAGCATCATACGTAAATAATTTAGTGATGTTCTATATCTCATTGACTTATTTTCTTAATGCTGTCTATTGCTTAATATTTGCACACCCTTCCTGAACAAAAAGAGGACAATGATTCTTTTGTGTAAAATATTCAAAAAGTATTTTTCTAAGACGACCCTAAAATTTTCTTAAACTGTAGCACAAGTCATTGTTACATACTACACCTAAAAGTAACTCTATTATCTTTCTTATACCTCCTTCTTGCTCTAAAATCATTTTAAAGATCAACAAGATGTCTCTAGTTAGGGATTTTTAATTGCAGATACAAGTCCATAATCTAATTTGTATTGATAGATAAAATATAAATAAATTTGCATAAGATCAAATCTATGCCATGAATGAAAATGACAAACTGATGGTACTGCAAATTAAATTGAGTAACATTGCTTTTGACATGGGTGAACTTGGAGATACTATAGGAAGAAGAAAGTGGTGGCTAGAGTAGAAAGAAAAGAAGCTAAGGTGTACACAAATTTAAGGCAAACACAAGTAAAAGTGCTTTGACTGACTGCATGTTGGACTCAGTTCCATTGTGGGTTTATCAATGTTCATGAACAATTTCAGTTCAGCTTCATAAGAAAACTTAACAAGCTAATCAAACCAAGCTCAAGCGTAAAATTGAAAATGACACACTCATACTAATATAAATTAATTTCAAAAACATTGCTTTTGACAAAAGTGAAAGCAAAGATCTATAGGAAGATAAAAGTGGCAGAAAAAGTAAAAGGAAAAGGAAACTTGAGCAACTGCAAGTTAGGATTTGTTTCATCAAGGGGTTGTAATGAGCTGAAATGTTCAAGAACGGTCTGAGATTTACTTCATAAAAAGCTTGACTTGCTAATCAAACAAAATTCAAGCCTAAAATTAGGCTCCACAGTGTAAAATAAGCTGAACTAGAAGAATCCCTCTTCTTCTCAAGCTCAACTAGATAAGGCTGCTTAAGAATATTATATATTAGAATAAGTGCATGTGTTTATCCATAAATATAATAGAAAATATATGTAATATCAAATGTAATACTTAATAGTGGTACAAACTTTTTTAGTTGTGTTCTACGAATTTGAACTTTTTTTTGGTTTAAAATGGAACAATAAAATCACAATCTCAACAAACAAGCCAATTTGACATAGAGTTGAGCTCAAAACATATCAACTACTCGACAATTGCTAGAGCTTAGTTCAAGAAAGCTCAACAAACTGGACCTTTGAATTTAGACCAATCCTGAACACCTTACTGCTCGGTTTGTTTACACAACTAGCTCCACAACGTCATCACATGCTTGTCTAGGTGGAATTAGATACACCAAAACGTCTGAATGTTGTCAATACTTAAGAAGTGAGGTATCAACCTTCTAGATAGTAACCCATTCTTTGGATATTTAAGGGAAAACTAGTTTTTATGTTAAGGCAAAAAACTCAGCCTTCTAAAAACTCAGATTTTAGCCACAGCCACTCATTGAGTAAAGTCGTATTCCAAGTTCTAATGGATCTGTAAACAAAAGCACAGTCACTTCTAGGTTGAAGATGTGTCCATGTCTGGCAAATGTTGAGCACTTCAACAAATCAAAACTTCGTGACAACACTAGGACACATCTAGAGCACTTGTCTGACATGTATTGAACAAACCAATACACCAACACTTCTTGGCACCACTAGAACACATTCAGAGCACCTCATACAATGTTAAAGGAAAAAGAGAATCCTTACACGTGTTCAACATGTCTTGCAACACCTTTTGTTGGTATGATTCTTCATTCTTCATTATATGCTACACTCATCTTCTTCTCCTGCTAAGTCATCCATTAAAACATTTTCTTCTATTTTAATTTTGTTCACTTATCTTAATATCTCATTTTCTTTTATATTTCCTATTACTATTACCAAACATGCATGTATGTTCAAATTTTTGGAAGCGCCATTCCTATGTCTGTGTGTGTCTATGTCCTATAGAGGTGTGGACTTCTGCAGACTATCGTCCTTGAATAGGTTAAATATGCTGAATATATTGGTTAAAAGAGAGTCTGAGACTATAGAATTAACTCAGTTAACCTACTTAGGATTTTTCCTCGTATTTAACTCATTGGACAGTCCATTCAGGAAACTGATTAGTGATTATGTCATCCATGGATTATCTTGAATGAGTTAAATCTGCTAATTGAGATGGACTTAACAATTCACCATTTAAAATAGAGTAAGAGAACTAAGTAGCTGACTCAAGGAGCTCAAGAGAGAGATTGGCGGATATCATGTATATGCCACTCTAATTTCTGATTGTTACTTTGAGCAGACAGAAGGAGAAGATAATGAAGCTGCTGAATGTTATACAACGGAAGCGTGTAGTAGGCAACTTTGAGAAAGTGTTGACTTTGTTGTTTAAAAATCAACATCCTACATTTGGGTATAGTGCATTAAAAATAGTAATTTCAAATAAGCCTCTTCACAAACCAAAGCATGCCCACTACACCCCTGTGAAGAATAAAGTATGCCCGCTACAAACCTCCAACAGGACTACAAAAGAGGAAAAAACAAGAACTGAAGAATATTTACGTCCATCCCATTTTTCAATTTCTTTCTACAATAATAACGCACAATTAGGCATGTAGGACATGAAAAATGATAAGTCTAACCTGACTAATATGTCCATCTCCATTATAATCATTAGAACTTTGACAAAACTTTCAAAAGACTAGTAAATTATTGATGAGCTTCAAAGTGCAACACCATGGTTTGCGATTTCACATGACAAAATAATGTTTATAGGGGTGACAAAAATATCATGTGTCCCTACCGTATGGACAGGTGTCCAGCGTTCACTTGCAAGCTCATAGCCATTCGGGTCATCCCCAGGCGCATGAAGAATCGATATGCAAACTCGTCCATCGGGATAAACTGGAGTTTGGAAGCAATTTATTTTTGCTGATTTTACAACCAGACGACAATGACCAAAAGTAAACGTTGGCAGCAAACATACCATTTGGATGCCACATCTCTGATATAAATCTGACTGAAGGTGGACTATTTGGATAATTAGCTGGAAAACTCATGATTGCATTGAAGTAGCCTCCATCACTGTGATCACAGTCAAACAAAATATGTTTGCTCAGTAGTGAATGCTTACAATTCAGCCAACGACTCTAGCTTGTTGTAAAGAATATCAACAAAAACAGTAAGTATTAAAACAACAGTTCAAGCAGAAATTCCAACAATGATGACAAATGTTTCTCTTGTAACTCCAGAACCAAAATAGTGGGAAATCCTGTGAAAGAGAAATGCATGCATATGCTCTGGAAGAACCCATGAGAAATCGGTTGTAATAACTGTTCAGACAACAGATTATAGTAGAAAGTAAACTAGAGAAAATGGTAAAGGTTATACTCCATCATCATATTGACTAAAGTACAAAGCATGTGAGTTGCTAACAAATTTATTAGTTTCCAGAACATCAAATCAATGAGGCCTGTATGTAGAGTTTTGAATGATGAAAGTTCAAAGTAATTTCATAAAGAAATTCAATATCAATCTTTGTTGCACTATCAAAGTATCCAACCGAAAGGAAGCAACTTTGATGGAGCAAATCCATTTAGAGATATCATCAAGTACAAATGGCCCACTATCTCGTAACAACGTCAACAAACAAACAAAGGTTTCATCAAACCATAATAAACTTAGATCACCAACAATTCTATCACCCCATCCAATTCCTATAAAATAGCACTATCTCCAGCCCATCAAAATAAAAAAGTCAATAGCAAGAAATATCACCGAACCCAACAAAGTTACAGGAAAAAAAAAAAGACAACTTTGAACCTATTTGAAATGGAATCAAACGTCTGCGACACATTGCCACTGCATGCCCAACCCAAAGATTCAATCTTTACAAACTCCGGACCCAATTCGACCATAAACCACCCACAATTCAATCACAAGAGCAAATATAAAACTCACTAGAGAGTGTCGGGCGGGCCGATGATGGTCACGCTCCACTCGAATACGTTGTTGTCATCCACAAGTCCGGCCGAGAACCCGTCCACGGGGTGTTTCATCAGATCTGACCGAATTCCCAGCCAAAAATTCAAGCCAAGATCACAACTTTGTAATGGAGAGCCCTAGAACTTACCCATACAAAGACAAATATGGAGGACAGATCAAGATGGTACCTTTGAGCTGCTTGCTCAGAAGAAGGCAGGCCTGGCTGGCAGCAGCCATGGGAGCAGAGTGGTGGTGGTGATGGCGACGGTGAGATTCTCCTGGATTCTTCTGGATTGGAGGTAGAAGCACAGAAGAAGGTTGGGAAAGACAATGGAACGGAGAAAAAGAAGTGAAGAGAAGAGAATAGAAGAGGAGAAGAGACAATGTATTTTCCTTGATGATTAGATGGCAGAATGTTTGGTTGTGGATTCCTGCATTTCTAGAAGCATTGTTTACATAATAACAATCATCATATGATAAAGAATATGTGGTTGAAGTTTGGATTTGTAATGTAAATTATAATTATAATATACTTCCAGAGGTTAATTATTCTCCTTTATTCACAGTTACTGGTGGGGATGATACAAAAATAGTTTCAATCTGCAATGATTTTTGTGACGACTCTTCTTAGATTATTCTTCCTGTGACTAGTAGAGTCTGAGGACTTTGTTATTCTTCTTAAATTTTATTTATTAGAATCATCAATCTGCAATGATTATTTTACATTTTTGTGGTCTCATATTTCCCATAATGAGTCCACCAAAGTAGTGAATGTTGTCATTCTCTTCAAACTTGACGATCAAATTTGAATTAGTGGAGAATAACTTAGCAACGATTCTCACCAATAACATGTGGCTATCGGTGTGAAAGTTTTTTGAGCACAAAAACATGCCCCGACCTAGCTCTCGAAATCCTAAGTGTCATCGTTCTCAGAATCGCCATTATCAAAACCTTCGCTCTCGCGATCTTCTCAGGCATGCTACTGACTTTGATTGGGATGCGTTCAAAGTCAACTTGCTGGAGGAAGACCTCCCCCCGATCTCTCTGCCTGTCAAGGCCCGTCGTCGATCAGTAAAAGTTAAACCCTTTCTATCTCTGCTTTCCCCTTTGCAGGGGCTTCGGGCGGGGAATAATCTCTCTTCCCCCTCGGCTCTGGGGTCCTGTCTTGACCCCTAGCAGTTTGGAAAGTTTTCTCTTGACCTCCCCTGTCCTATGAGGGGAAGTCGGCCCCTGGATGGGCATATCTCGTCTGGATTTGGTTTTTTGATAGTAAAAGACGATGATTTTATATATTCTAGTTATCATTCCTGGCTTTGTGTAGATATACATGTGGATTGCTTTTTCTTTTGTAAGGAGTTATCTCCTAACTAGCTGCATAATCTGGTTTCTTGCTCTCTGTGTGTGGATCTGAACTTCGTTCATGCTTTGGAGGTGAACTATCCCATTTCTTTTTTATTTATTGGAGGTTCTTATCTTCATGTTGTTGCTCCGACTCAGGCATCTCTGAGGGATGCATCCAGTTGTGTCCTAGGATCCTCTGGATCCTTTGGATCGAGATTGATTTGCTCTTTTACCGATAGATCTGATCCCCTTCTTCCCCCAAGTGCTCCGGTGGGCTTGCTGTCACCGGTAGATTGCCGAGAAGGGGCTCGTCGTCTCTGTTTGGAAGAGACAGAGAGGTTGCGGACTTTTCGTAAAACTGACATGGCAAGCTGTTCCCCTGTCTCGAGCTCCGTGTGGCGTTACTCTTGGTATCTTCCTCCGAGATTTTCAGCGGATAATAGTTATTATCGATTTAATTACTCTGTGGATAATTGTAATTCCCTGTATAATTTGCAGACTTATGCTAATCAATCTGCTAACTCTGATTTGGTGGGGACCCCGTATCCCTGTGAGACAGAGGGCGTGCCTGACACATGAGACCTACTCTCCCGTTCTGTCTTTTCTGATATTAATGCCTAGATGGCTCCACCGTCTGCGAGCTTAAACGTTTCCCCTTCCCATAATAATTTTAATGCTTCTTCGTCTCTGTTGTCAGAAATCTCTGCAGTAGAGATTTTATCTGACATCAATCTCTCTCCTGCTGATAAGCATTCTCGAGGCTCGCGCTTTGCCGCCTTAGTCTCCCCTCTCCCCCTCTAGCATTCCTGCGAGGTTGCAGAATAGTGTAGTCTCCTCTAACTGCTCTGTATCTTCGGATTCTATCGAGTGGCAGTTGGTGGAAAAGAGGAGGAAAGCACCTTCTCTCTTGGTAAGTTTCTGCCGTGCTAATGGTCATTGTTTTAAATGTGGCCTTCGTGGGCATTTTAAAAACTTTTGCAGATTTACTGGCTCTTGTTACAATTGTAACTCTTCTTCTCACTCTGTGGCGATATGTAAATTTTTTCAGGAGCAGAGGCCATCTCCTTCCGTTGCTTCCCCTATGGCTGGGCTTTTCCCCCATAACCCTTCTGTAGTCCCTCCCTCTGAGACAACCTGTGACCTTCTTTTACATTTTTCATGTTGTGCTATAGTTACTGATCACTCAGCACACCTAACTAGGGATGCTCTTCTCCATCATATCTCACACAACTGGCCTATCCCCTCTAAGGTGGAGGTTAGTGACTTCTCTCTTGGTAAATTTCTTCTAAAGTTCTTATCCCCCAAAATAAAAAATGAAACCCTTAGTCTCTATGGGTCCTCCCTCCAATCACTGTCAGCCTCCTTCATTCACTGGACACCTAGCTCTAATGCGGTACTTACTCTAAAGGAGGAAGGGATTTGGATCCGTTTGGAAGGGATTCCTCACCACCTATGAAGTATAAAGGTTTTTCATCTAATGATTTCAGAATTTGCAGACCTTCTAGAGGTTGACATTTCCATTGACAGGGTCAAATACCTAGGGTTTGCCAGAGTTAAAATTAAGACTCACCCGAGTAAGGATATACCTGATACTAGATTCTTTGCATTTGGAAGAACTGTCTACCCTATCAAATTCAGACGCAGCTGGGACATCTGCTCTTCTTCCCTCCCCAATCAGAGCTCAACTCCTGGATGGCCCAAGCAACCATCCCAAACCTCCTTAGCTAGAAATCTACATCCCACGAAGAAACCTTTTAAAAGTAATAAAGGCTGGAGAGGAAACAATGGTGGGAAGAATCCTAAAACTGGGAAGAATGTATGGACCAGATCTGCCTCTCATGCAACTCCTTTTGTATCCTCCTCAACTGTTGCAGGATTATTGCCTACCCCTCTTGCTCCAGGGATAACTACCAAAGTCTCACCCCCCCTTTTAGTAGATATTACCCCATTCACTACAACTCAGGAGTCAAACCCTATTGCACCTACAGACACTTCTAAATTTGTGGAAGCAGAGCTTAGGGCCAGGAAACTTTCTCTGGCGAAATTCAAGAAAGTCTTGACGATCTACGATTGTATGGAAAAGGATGACTTGGGTAGTGTATCATCTGAGATCCCATCTTCACAACCTCCTCACCCTTGTGCATGCGCCAGGTAACAATTGGCAAAATTTATTTGATAATATAGACTGCTTTAATTCCAATTCTTCTTCCAATAGTAATCAATCTTATTTGGCACACTCTGATAGCTACTCAAAAAAGGATAATTTGGTTAACACAAAAGTTAATCATGTGGATCCTCTCCTATGGGACTCATATGAGCATTTTCAATCCTTTTGTGGGGATATTGGTATTTCTGTTGGATCAAAAATTGAGGCCATCAATTTTTTTAATCAGGTTAGAAAGGACCAGGATAAAGAATACATAAATTTAGAAGATGATAGCAACCCTCTTAAGAAGACAGGGTCTTCTTATTCTTCCACTAATTTTTAATGATCATTGCTGCCTGGAATATAAGAAGCTTGGGTTTCGGCCATAAAATAAGAGAGCTAAAAGAATTTATTATTTCCAATAAATGTGATGTTATTATTGTAAGTGAAACTAAAAAGGAAACTTTCACTATTGGGACCCTTAGACTTCTTGGAGGAAAAAGAATAAATTCTTGGTCGCATCTACCCTCAACTAGTGCTTCTAGTGGCATACTTATTGGTTGGGACGACAGAGTTCTGGAAAAAATCAATTGTATAACTACAAATTATTGCCTTTCATTAAATTTTAAAAATTGTGGAGATAGTTTTGACTAGTCGCTCACAGGGGTATATGGACCCTATGATCACAACTTGAAACCACTATTTATTGATAAATTATATTATCTCAGCACTCTTGTTAACAATCATTGGATTCTTGGGGGTGACTTCAATGTCATTAGGTTCCCCCATGAGCATTCTCTTAAGTCTGGAATCTCAGCTCATATGAAAAGATTTAATAACTTCATAGAACATAATTCTTTGATAGACTTTTCTCCAAACAACTTCTCTTTTACCTGATCTAACTTTCAAGATCAGCCAACATTGGTAAAGCTAGACCGATTCCTTGTTTCTCCAAGCTGGTTTGGGAAATTTCCTTATGCCTTCTGCTCTAGCAAAGCCAGAGTGGTATCTGATCATATTCCGATTATAGTTAATACAGTTGCACCTGACTGGGGCCCCTCACCATTCAGATTTTATAAATCCTGGTTTTTTATCGAAGGATTTGAGCAACTAATGGTGGATTGCTGGCAGAAGTTGGCCAACCCACTTTCTCAATCCTCTCCTGTGGTTGAGTTTAGCTTCAAGCTGAAATGCATAAAACTAACGATTAAGAAATGGATTGGCCCTATTAGGGAAAAAAGAAGTAAAAGGCTTAAATATATTGAATCCCAAATTCAATGTTTAGATGAACAAGATGAACATTCTACCATTAATAACGTGTGCTGGGAAGAGAAGAAGGCCTTGAGAATATAACACCTCTCATTACTAAAAGAATAGGAGGCCTACTGGAAACAAAAATCCAGGATTCAGTGGCTTAAAGAGGGGGATCTTAATACCTCCTTCTTTCATAATATGGTTGTAGACACTCCGATTTTAAAGTCACTTGGCAGCAGGGTCCTCCGGAAGATGCTCTGGTTGCAACCACCAAAATCCTATCCCACTTAGGCCTGCACAAGCCCACACAAGCCCATTAGGCCCGTGCAAGCCCATTAAGCCCAATTAGACCCACATTGGCCCACTCTGACCCAATTAGACTTAAACTAAACAAATTAAATTAAATCCACTGGAAAGCTAATTAATCAAACAAATAAAACCCTACTCAAGTAAAATTCATTTAAATCCAATTAAAATCCAA
>JAMKQA010056898.1:0-20088 GCA_024699735.1 Posidonia australis | reverse complement strand
TGTGCGCCAGGGATGTGCGCCGGCTATATGCGCCACTTATGTGTGCTAGGGAAGTGTGCTAGCTAGGTGTGCTAGGGAGGTGTGCTAGCTAGGTGTGCCAGGGAGGTGTGCTAGCTAAGTGTGCCAGCTAGGTGTGCTAGCTAAGTGCTCTCCCTTACTTGTCTGGTTTTCTAACTGGGCTGCGGGCTTGCTACGGGTTTGGGATTGGTTCAAGGGTCAGTCACATCCAAAGCAACAACTGGAGCCTTATCAATGAGTCACCTCAAAATCGGGGCGTCTACAGAGAGTAAAAGAAAAGTCAATAATATAAAAAGAGCAAGTGTGGGACCCAGAGAGTTTGATGCGAAGTCCTAGCCATGTCACTAGTTAAACACTTGCCGTCCAATTACCCATCATTTTAGTACCTACTGTCCTAGCACAACCACCCCGCCACCCAGAGTGCCACCCGTCTGTTAGAGGTCCGGACAGTGTCCTTCGGCTAACAAGATCCGCTCATTCTCTTTCTAGTAGACATCAAAGCTTTCCTAATGCTGAGGGTCCAACACAACTAAGTAAGAACAACCATGCATCTACATCTGCATCTACATTTTCCCCATCGTTGTGGTCGTAGGATAGTACTTTCCCTAGTCGTCAGCTAGGGGCATGCCAGCTACCCTCTTGGATGGCACCGACGGCCCGCCTCCAGTGCCAGGGGCATGTCAACTACCTACTTGGTTGACTTCAGCAGAGCATCCACAGCTAGGGGCATGTCAGCTGCGTTATGGCAAATAGGCACTTTACTAAGCATGTCAGTCTATGAGCTTGGTGTGAATCGACAGCCCCACACAGAAGATCAGCAAAGGAAATGAATAGAGGCAGGCCATCAAGCCCAACAGCGCTCCTGTTCAAGATTCCGAAAACCAGGGAACCTCAGCTTGGACCCCGTGTCTAGGAGCCGCATGGCAGACGCGCATAGGTCATGCGCGTCTGTGCTAGGAGCATCAGTAACCAACTTGTAGCAGAATATACCCCCGCATACCCTCACGGGGCCAGATCTGGCAGGTCATGATAATGTATCCAATCTATGTCCTCAAAAGGAGTAGACGTTTTGGGCAAGTCCCAATGATACACGGGAGCTATTCAAAGAAGCTAGTCACAGGAGGAAATAGGAGGGCACACAGTGAAAGAGCCTATGTTCTTCATTTAAATTCAAATTCAAGAGTACAAGCATTGATAGAAATTATAGAGATGTGATACATATGCTTGAATCAGCTTTTCCCTCCAGTTCGGGGCCTCTTCGAGCTGCTAGCATTGTTGAACAGAGGAGCGCCAGGAGCTACTGCGCTGATTGGCCAGTCCACTTGGGTATTTGCCCTATATGCCTCAGTGTAGCCCGTGCCTCTCGCCAGAGTAAGATCACTAGAGCTCACACCGATTCGTAGCAGACGAGCTAGCTCAATAGTCATGGTAGTCAAGTTCTGGGGATACAGTCAGAACATGATAGGCATGGGAGATTGTTCAAAAGAATCTTAGCAGAAACCAAACTGGAGCAGGACACGATTAGGGTGATACTCCACTCCTCCAGTCAGGCCAGGAAGAACAACCTTCCTCATGTCAGTATCATCGAAGAATGTGATGAAGGGCTCCGCGATCGATGGGACGATCCGCTAGGTGATCAGACTCCCGGACAACCCCTCCAGCTTTTCATAGAACTCCTGTACTCCAATGATGGTTCGAGAATGCCCACTCAGGATGTAAGCCTCAAGAAACAAGAAATTTGAAAGGCATTCATCAGTCACTTAAAAGCATTCAAGTTTACAGAATCCAGTTTACAATCAAATGTTTCAAGATACAAACATGGAGATACATATATTTGGACAAAAATCAATCCCAAGCCTCATCTTCACTCCCATCCGGTTCTCGCCCCTAAGAAGCATGAGCAGAGCGGCACTCGCCTTTGCGCCGAAGCCGTCGGGCAGTCATAGTTGAAGTTGCCCGAGCACGAGAGGGTGCGGAAGTGGAGGCGCCCATCAGGTCCCCTATGGCAAAGGCATCCTCCTCAAGGTCAGGGTCCGCCTCGTTGCCACTACCTCCAAGGACGACGTCCTCCAATCGGTATCCCTGTGGTAAATAGTCAGACATGTGTACAGAATGTAGTAAAATACAGAGTAAGGAAAATGCTCACCTCTCCGCGGGCTTCTCGCCGGGCCTGTTACATATAGAGAAGACATTGTCAGAACAGTCAGATCTGAGCAGTTGAAGATTAAAGCAAAGGGAAGATTCATTACCTTGGCCTGCCGCATCCGAGCGTAGAAGTCGCTCAGCCTACCCTCGAACCGCTGAAATAGAGGCAACTGTGTTAGAACAGCCAGAATCGCAAGATCAATTTGTGCTACAAGCAATGAACAGAGATTTACCTCGGACCAGTCCTCCGAGAACCACATATCCAGTTGTTGTTCCCGGAGGTCCTCCTCGAAGAGGTATGGCTTGCAGGCCCTCTCGTACCACTCCTGATATTCATCGTAGTTGGCAGGACGGAGGATGTACCGGCTTTGATCAACCATGATCTCTGCCGCTATGGAGCGAGCTCGCACACGGGTGGTGGCCCGGGGCACCATCTCAGTGGGAGGAGGGAGCGAAATGCCAAACTCAGGAGTAAACTAATGGCGAACTCGACCGGGCAGATAGTAGGTAGACTTCTTGAAGCAGAAGAACTTGATCTGCTTCTGGTGGTAGGTCCGGGCGGAGTTCAAAGGCTCCCAGTCCAGCCCAGCGTATCGCTCAAACGGCCTCAGCTCGACTTGTACAAGGCAAAATGGAACACAAGTCAGTCCAGTAGAATATCAGAAAGCATAGAAAGCGGTAAATAAAGGCATGAATTGCGAACTTACATCGTGGATGGACAGTAGGTCTAGGAGGTAGCGGTATGACTCGTAGCTATATAACCTAGCTGCCGGGCAGTGGTCTGGCTCACACCTCTGCCGAGGGAGTGGGAGAAGTCTGGGTCGGAGGCGGAAGAAATAATGCCCCCACGTGCAGTGCTCCATCCACCAATACTGCAGGCACAGAAGAACAAGTCAGGACTTAATCGTACTACTAAACTGAAGGAGACAAGACAAAGGATTACCGTCAACAGTGGATAAAGCCCTACGTGGGACCTTTGGTTGCTCTTCACAACGTTGTCTAGGCCCCAGATCATATAGGTATAACTAGCACCTCCCCAGTCATACCGGTCCAGATAGTCCAGGTTGGTGAGATAAATCAGCCAGTTCGTCGAAACGCATTACCCAAAAGTGTCGCAGAACATGAGCGCCATTAGCTCCATCAGGAAAAGTCGAAGCACGAACTCTGCCTCCCTCGACCCCAGTGTTGGATCTGGCCAGAACAAGTTCCACTCTCTGATCCAACTGTATCGGAGGTAGTGCATAGACCAGGTCAGCGGTGGACACTCACGGCCTAGGAGCTCGGTGACCTTGGCGAATCCTCGGGTAGCTTTCCCAACTATAGGCTCCTTCCCGAAGCAGAAGCCCTTCAGCAGTGCCTAGTGCTTTGGCAGAATCACCATCCCGCCAAAGGGGAGATGGAAGGTGTGCATCTCATGCCTCCATCGCTCCGCAAGCGCCCGAAAGAAGTCGTAGTGCCCGTGAATAGCCCTAAAGCCCAGGAGGCTCCCGAACGGAGTGCGGTGCAACAGGAACTCCTTCAAAAAGTTGGGGAGGCACTCAAAGTGCTCCAGCATCGGTGTCCAAAGGCACTGCATCACCCACCCGATGTCGCCAACTTGAGGGACAAATAAAGGCAGAGTCAGCAATCAGTTAAACCATGCGAATTTGTGAAGAACAGAATATTGCTTACCTCAAAGCCGTCGCGGTTGCTGATATGGTTCTCGTCCAGCAACCGGCCCCCGAAATCGCCGGATTCCTACCAAAAGAGATTCAATTCTGCAAACACAAAGCATGCATAAAGAAAAGACCAGTGTAGGGGAATTTTATTCTTATATCCTCCAGAATGTTGGGCATCACCTCCTCCGATGCCTAGGAGCTAGAAGCAGCCCCGGATCGCAAGCTGGATCAGCGACCCCGAGCCTACGAGCCAAGGGGTGCCCCGGATCGTGAGCTAGACTCATGGCTCCCAGCCCATGAGCTAGAGGCCACCCCGCTCGCCTAAGTAACCTTAGCCTCGAAGTCAGAATCAGACTCCAAAAGCGAGGTTATATTTGGATGAGCATATTATCAAATAATCCAGTAGGTCAAAATTTGTAGTCAGAGGAAGTATTCAAACGAAGCCAAAATATTCGTGCATAAAGTCAATAGCATAGCATTTCAAATATCATGGCATTCCACAATGCTTGCTTAAATAGAAATTTAAAGGCAATCTAGACATGGACTACTACAGGGCATTGGCTTTCCCTTAGTCTTAATGGAACATAATTGCATGGTGTTTTACAATGGTCATCCAAGCAAGATAATCATTTCCATTTTACAATGTTATGGAGTCCTATTCCAGTAATCGAGGATATACTGCAAGTTCCATTTAGAAGGTAGAACAGCGCCGGAGCCCACCACTAGCCCATCGTCGCCGACGTGATCTCTAGTGACAGCTAGCCACCACGTGGGGCCAACAGTGGCCGGCCTCCTGGTGCCTAGCCAAGACGCCACGGAGACACTCCAACTACCCTGTCGATGGACCTCATCACTGGTGACGACGGGAGAGAGATGGATGAAGCCCACATGCCCACAGAAGGTGGAAAACACAAAGCAAGGAGATGGGGGGGAGAGAGAGTACCATGGTGACATCGCCGCTCCAAGCCCCTCGCGCAACAGACCACCCCGTCGGAATCGCCGCTTCCTGCACCCGTGAAACGCTGTTAGAGCTCGCCGCCGCTCCTCCTCACACTGGTGACGCATGCGCTACTCCTCACGCCTGTGCATCTTGCCAAGCCTTGCACCGCCTTTCCTCGCAGCCGCCGCTATCCAGCCCTAGCCATCATTCGCGAGTGGGAAGAAGAGATGGGAGATGAGGAGACAGAGAAAGAGGGAGGGGAGGTGTATTTGGGTTGTTAAAGTTTTAAATGATATGAGTTTGGTGAACAGAAGAAGGCATGCAAAAGATTGGAGGAGGCCAATCGCCATGCATCCATTCAGACAGGGGTAACTGCCAGTGGGTCCCCATAGGTTTTGAAGATTTTGTTTATGCTCCTTTACATTTTTTGTAGAATTTTAGACAAAACTGTAATTTACCCAGTGAAGGCAAAGTCCTCTCGTAGCAATCGAAAGAGCCAGAAAAGTCCGCGCAGCCTCCAAGACTCCAGTCAAGGTTTCTAAGACAGGAATCGTCACCAGGATCGGCCCTAATAGTCAGTTTTGCAGATTTTTTACAACAATTTCCAGAAATTGCAAAAAGGTCCTTAGACTTCTTCAAGTGCCAGAAATTTCCCTTTTGTCAGGGTCCACCTACCAGAACAGATATAGTGGACTCGGATCAGCATCAGGCTATCCATTACTTTGGAAAATTCCTCAATGAGTTGAACTGGAAATTTTATGAAAAGGCCCCTATAATTGTTAGATTAATCGCAGCTCAGCACGTGCAATCAGAAGTGGAGAGAATACTTCAGGTGTATAGTTGGAGCACGAGCATCACTAGGGGAATAGTAGTTTGAGTCCAGAGGACAGTCTGAGGAAAATTTGCAGAAGAGCCCCCACTATTTCCTAAAGGAGGTCCAATCTTACCAGAACAGATCGCCTACCAGATCTGACTTCCTTTGGGAGATCAGAAATGCCCCGTTACATCAGAATCCAATTTGTGCTCGAACATTTTCAGAACCTGATAGTTCGAGGCAAAATTACTGTTTTGTCCCTGTCAGTGTGTAGAGGAATTTTGAGCCTTGATCACCTGCTGAAAGCTCTCGCATGCCCTGAGACAGTTTACAGAGGTACCCTTTGGAGTAAATTCAGCTGCATACAGAATTCATTGGAATCTGGCAGATTACAGATTTACCCCTACCTTGCCGAAGTGAGGAGCGTGCCTTGAGCGAGGGAACATCAGACCAGCAGCTTGTTTTCACTCTTCCTTGGCGGTTCCCAGCCGTTGCCTATATCTTGGTAATGACTCAGTTCACTCTTTCTTGGCGGTTCCCAGCCTTTGCCTGTATCCTGGTAACGACTCGATTCACTCTTTCTTGGTGGTTCATAGCCGTTGCCTATATCCCAGTAACGACTCTGTTCACTCTTTCTTGGTGGTTCCCAGCCGTTGCCTGTATCTTGGTAACGACTCGGTTCACACTTCCTTGGCAGTTCCCAGCCGTTGCCTGTATCCTGGTAACAACTCGGTTCACTCTCTCTTGGCGGTTCCTAGCCATTGCCTGTATCCTGGTAACGACTCGGTTCACTCTTCTTTGGCGGTTCCCAGCTGTTGCCTGTATCCTGGTAACGACTCGGTTCACTCTTCCTTGGTGGTTCCCAGTCTTTGCTTGTATCCTGGTAATGACTCGGTTCACTCTTTCTTGGCGGTTCCCAGCCATTGCCTGTATCTTGGTAATGACTTGGTTCACTCTTTCTTGGCGATTCCCAGCTGTTGCGTGTATCTTGGCAACAACTCAATTCACTCTCTTTCCACTCCTAGCCAACCTGTCTGTATACCAACAGTGACTAGGTTCTATCCTCTTTCTCTTTGTTGGCCCGGCAAGTTTGATAACTTGCCAGCTCTCCCTTTTCTATCTGCTCCTAGCCAACCTATCTGTACGCCGACAGTGACTAGGTTCTATCCTCTTTCTCTTTGTCGGCCCGGCAAGTCTGATAACTTGCCAGCTCTATCCTTTCTGTCCACTCCTAGCCAACCTGTTTGTATGTCGACAGTGACTAGGTTCTATCTCCTTTCTTTTTTTGTTGGCCCGACAAGTCCGATAACTTGCCAACTCTCCCCTTTCTGTCCGCTCCTAGCCAATCTGTTTGTACACCGACAGTGACTAGGTTCTATTCTCTTTGTCGGTCCGACAAGTTCGATAACTTGCCAGTTCTCCCCTTTCTGCCTGCTCCTAGCCGATCTGTTTGTACACCGGCAACGACTAGGTTCTATCTTGTTCCTTTGTTGGCCTGACGAGTCTGATATCTTCTCGTCCCCTCTTAGGATGCCCCCTTTCTTTTGGGATGGTACCCCCAAATACTCGGATGACTTCCATCACCAGACACCCTTTTCGGTCGGCAAGCTCGTCAGCCTTGCCACACCCCTCTTCTCCTTAGGCTAATAACCGAAACTGTTCAGCGATGAGTCCGTCAACTCATCAAGCATCGTAGCATTCATCCACATATGCATACACCAGCTAGCATCCACACAGTGCATGCATCATAGTCAGGCATTTCCCACAACATCAGCATATTACACATTTGCATTGCACACTTTATCAGTATCCACTTACGGCACAGTAGCACTTTAGCATCAGCAACACATACACCAGCATTCTCGTGTCACTCGAAGCCATGCACACACCTTCCTGGCTCTGGCACACGATCACTTCGACATCCTAGAGGGACACAACCTGCATTAGAATCTGCACCTTGGCACACGAGTCACGACCTTCGATGCATCCACCAGATAAACAGCTTATGGCCAATAGCAAGTTTCTTTCCTGTTTGACTGGGACGGGGTGTCTTCTCTCAACCTTGAGCAACGGTCTTTTTTCCCTTGACCTCGCTCAGGGAGGGGCATCTGTAGATACCCCAGTTTCTAGCCAGTGTTGGCAGACGGACCCGGCGGAGAGCGCAACTGGACGGCTGACTGGGATTTCCCTAATTCCCCAGCCAAGCCCATACACCTAAACCAACTCAAAAAACCCCTAATTACCCTTAACCAATTATGCCCAAAACCTAAAACCCAGCCTGTGTGCTTTGGCCCAACGACACGCGTGGCCCACAAGCACGGCCCAAGCGCGCGTCAGGGCCAGGGCAGCACTGCGGGCGTTGCATGACTAGTTGCTTTCGTTGTACAATCTCGTACCTCGTACGAGTGGCACCGTGCACGCAATGCCGAATTGTCTCCTGGCGTGCTTGACACCCAAGAGCTTGCCCACACCTTGTCCTCAGCCACCCACGCCCTGCGCCGCTTCCGCTGACATGCAAGGCCTGCAACAATGCCAACGAGCCTTCCCCTGCCACGCCTGAAAACCCTGAGCCATGCCTTGCCATTCTCCACCCACCAAGACAGAGCCACGACCAAAACCATCCCGAGCTCCCTCAGTGAGACACCTGGGAACATTCGCGCAAGGAGAATCCAGAGAGAACCCTGAGAACACCCCGCCAGAGATTCGAATCCAGCAACCCAAACCCTGACCAGCATCCTTCCCATCCACCTCCAGTGAACTCCCCAAGCTTCCTCGAGCTCCCCAATCACTTCCAGACCGGTCCCAACCCTGCGACGGTCGTCTATCCTCTCCCGCCGGAGTTCCTCCTGTCACCGGCACCAGCGACGCAATCTCAGCTATTGACAGGTACAACCCTACTCAAAAGACTACCATAGGAGTATGTAGCATCACATGTGCATAGTTTTGCCTAGTTTATTTCGTGTTTTCTTGCTCCCGTTTGTGCATCCTGCATCTTCCCCACTGACGGACGGCAACCACCGACGTGAGGCTACCCCAGCCCTTGAGTGCTCGGTCCAGTCTTCCAAAGGCATCCCTCTTCCCCCCACCACCTCTTGGAGCGGTCGAGCTAGTCCTCTAGGTCGGAAGTCTCCCGTGGAGGCTCACCGGAGGATGATGAGCGCTGACATCGGCGACGGAGGAGGGGGGAAGAATTTGCTACAATTCATTGATTTCGCAACAGGTGCATCTCCTCCTGCTGGTCCTCCCAAGCTCCCAAACGTGCCTGTGCCCAGAGTTGCCCCGCCTTTCGGGGAGGAAGCGAGGAAGCAAGCAGGCCTGGCCTGGCCTTGTTCCATGCGCGCTGCAGGTGTGTGCCCCATATGCGTGTATGGACTAGGGCATAGATAGGTTCAGGTCCCCACCAGACCGAGGTCACCTGTCCTAACACAGGCCATTCATGTATCTTTTATTACCCCTTGCATAATTTTCACCTTCTGATGTATTTAAAGTGTGCATTGTTCATTGTTTTGGTTTTCTACACATGTTGGATTCTCGATTTTTGGCTTACATGAACCTTCGCACTGTCCATTTCGATCACATCTTGTCAGCCCTCTTATGTGGTACCTTTGTGTTGTGGGCATGGCCATGATGGCAAACGGTCAGTGGGATCTCTGGACACGTGCATCTAAGCTATGTGATCGACGTACGCGTGGCACATGCTCGGGTCGTCCAGGTGGTAACCCTGACCTAACCTAGCCAATGGGCTCGCCTGGTTTCAATCCGGTGCTTTACATGCTGTTTCCCGATTCGATTATGCTTTTCTTTTAGCTTGGTTTTGTTGCCTTGATCATATGCTATACTTCACTTGCATCATCCATATAACCCCACTAACTGGCATCAAGTGCCTACATTTCCAAGCACGCGAGCGAGATACCGTGAAAGACCGACTCGTCGAGCATGCAAGGGTACCTAACACCTTCCCCGCACATAATAGGAGTCCTTACCCTTTCTTTGGTTCACAAGAATCTGTGTGTCGAACCCATTTGGCATGAGTCTTCCTTTTGCATTCGATTTTGATTTTTGATCATTCGATACGGTTTTCCTCATCTTTCCGTTTTAAATAAACTAAGTGGCAACTCCATGTTTTCGTTTTCGCTCAGTTTCTGGTGTTTACGAGTCATTTCTTTTTCGCCCTCGCAACCACCAGACTCGCCGTGGCCCTACCGACTCCCATGTGGTCCCGATCGCTTAGGGAGCGCGGTCCCCCTCTGCTGGGATGGTCATAGATTTTAATTAAATTTATGATTAAGGTTTAATTAATTGGTTTTAAATTAGGATTTTAATTATTTTAGGTTCTTGTTTTATTTTTGTTTTGGGATTTTCATGGATTTTAGGATTTTGCTTTTAGGTTTTCTAATTGATTTTTGTGGTTTAAATTAATTTTTTGATTTTGTGACTTAGGGTTTAATTAATTGGTTTTTTAATTAGTGCTTTAATTATTTTAGAGTTTATATGATTTTAATTATTTTAACTTTAGGGTTTTGGATTTTAATTAGGATTTTGAGTTTAATTAGGGTTTTTGTGCTTTAATTAGGGTTTTTGGTTTATTTGGGGTTTTTAGATCTTAGTTAGGGTCTTGGATTAGGATCATGAGTTTAATTAGGTTTTTTGTGTTTTAATTAGGGTTTATGGTTTAGTTAGGGTTTTGAATTTTAATTTAGGGTTTTTTTGGATTTTAATTAGGGTTTTTAGTTTAATTTGGGTTTTGAATTTTAATTAGGATTTTTGGATTTTAATTAGGGTTTTTAGTTTAATTAATTAGGGTTTATGGTTTAATTAGGGTTTTGAATTTTAATTTAGAGTCTTTTGGATTTTAATTAGTGTTTTTGATTAATTAATTGCGTTTTAAGTGGGTTTTAGTGGATTTTACTTAATTTTGACTCGAATTAACGTCTTTGTTTGAGTATTTTGATTTTAAGTGGATTTGATTTAATTTTGTCTAGAATTAGGGCTTTTACTTGATTAATTTTTGGTTTTAAATGCTTTAAATGTGTTTTGTTTTGTTTTAATTTTAATTAGGTCAGAGTGGACTAGTGTGGGCCTGAATGGGCTTGTGTGCGCATAAGTGGGCTAGACTTTTAGTAGTCACAACCAAAGCTTCATCTAGAGGAGCTTGCTGCCAAGTGATTGTAAAATAGGAGTGTTTATAGATGCCCCTCCCTGAGCGAGGTTGCGGGAATCGAGACTGATACTCAGGGTTGACAAGACACCTCACCTGAGTCCACGGGAGAGTGGTATTTGCTGTGAGGCCGTAAGCCACTTATTCGGCGGATGCACCGAAAAGTCATAATTCGTGGCCCATGCATGATGCTGATGCAAAGGATGACCCTGATGCTAAGTGATGCTAATGTATGAAGACGATGCTGGTGACGAGTGGGCAGTCCATCAGCTCACGGAGGGGAGCGCGAGGGATTTCCCAACTTGTGTCGAGGGATGCTTGGACAAGACTGTCGAGCTCGTCGAACGACGGGAGAAACTCGGCAAATGACGGACCTTTCGGCTCAGGAGGATGCATGGCAAGGTACAAGACTCGTCGACTGAGGATAGACTGATGACGAATGTCAACCGGATAGTCTAGGGGTATCAACCCGCTCCTGATAGTGTGACGATTGTCAGCCAGATAGTTTGGGGTATTAGCCCGCTGATGAGTTGACAGACTCGTTGTCGGATAGTTAGGGTTATCAGCCCGATGGTGAGTTGACGAACTCACTGCCGGATAGTTAAGGCTATCAGCCCGCTCCTAACAATATGACGATTGTCAGCCGGATAGATAGGGGTACCAGTTCACTGATGAGTTTAACACAACATCTAGAAAAACACTTGGTGGCGGCAAACAAAGCAATCGGCAAACCTATCAACCGAGAAGCAGTCAGCGACAGTCTGGATGGCCGAAAAACAAATTCATCAACCAAGAAGCAGCTAGTGATGGGTCGAAAAGCAAGATAAGAGAGCTCATCAACCGAGAAGCGATCAGTGACAGTTCGAAAGGTAGGATACCAAACTAGTCAAACGAGAAGCAGTCAGTGACAGTTCAAAAGGCAGGATGCTGAACTAGTCAACCGAGAAGCAGTCAGTGACAGTTAGGAAAGTAGGATAGACGAACTAGTCAACCAAGAAGCTGTCGGTGACAGTTCAAAAGGCAGGATACCGAACTAGTCAACCAAGATTTAGTCAGTGACAGTTTGGAAAGCAGAATAGGCGAATTAGTCAACCGAGAAGCAGTCGGTGACAATTCAAAAGGCAAGATACTGAAGTAGTCATTGAGAAGCAGTTGATGACGGTTCGGAAGGAGGATAGAGGAACTCGCCAACCGAGAAGCTGTCGGTGACGGTTCGAAAGGTAAGATACCGAACTAGTCAACCGAGAAGCAGTCGGTAACGGTTCAGAAGGTGGATAGATGAACTAGTCAATCGAGAAGAAGTCGGTGACGGTTCAAAAGGCTAGATACACGAACTAGTCAACCGAGAAGCAGTCGGTGATAGTTCGGAAAGCAAGATAAGAGAACTCGTCAACCAAGAAATAGGAAAAGACGAACTCGTCAACTGAGAAGCAACTAGTGATGGTCCAGAAGGAGGATGGACGAACACATCAAACGAGAAGCTGTCGATGACGGTTCAAAAAATTGGATAGACAAACACGCCAACCGAGAAGCTATTGGTGACAATTCGAAAGAGGATAGGCGAACACGCCAACTGAGAAGCTGTCAGTGATGGTTCAAAAGAGGATAGACGAACATGCCAACTGAGAAGTTGTCGATGACGGTTCGAAAGGCAAGATAAGCAAACTAGTCAACCGAGAAACAGTCGGTGACGGTTCGAAAGGATGAATACACGAACTAGTCAACCGAGATGCAGTCGGTTACAGTTCGGAAAGCAGGATAGGCGAACACGCCAACCGAGATGCTGTCGGTGACAGTTCAGAAAGTAGGATAGATGAACTAGTCAACCGAGAAGCAGTCGGTTACAGTTCGGAAAGCTGGATAAGCGAACACGCCAACCGAGATGCTGTCGGTGACGGTTCAGAAAGCATGGTAGACGAACTAGCCAACCGAGAAGCAGTCGATGACAGTTTGAAAGGCAGGATAACGAACTAGTCAACCAAGAAGCAGTCGATGTCAGTTCGAAAAGCAAGATAGACGAACACGCCAACTGAGAAGCTGTCGGTGATGGTTCTAAAGAGGATAAACGAACTCACCAACCAAGAAGTTGTTGGTGACGGTTCAGAAAGTAGATAGACAAAAGGGCAGCTAACAAGATACTGACATCAAGAGAAAAATACCAAAAGGCAACTGACATGCCCCTAGTAACAGGAGGATAATACCAAAAGGCAGCTGACATGCCCCTAGCATCGATACACTATGGATGTTGCTAAAAGAAATGAACAAAAGAAGGTTGGGGAGCCCAGATAGATGGTTTAGCCAATGGCGGTCTGCCAGGAAACACTTGCTTGTGGGCGCACCCTGAACTATGACTGCCTTGCTTGCTCACTTGATGCTATTGATGTTGTAGGATGATGATGGTCAATCCGGATAAACTATTGCTCTGATTCTGTACTGATATGTGGCCCTCGGCTGGATAAGGGCTTCACGAGGGCATTGTTTCTTCCTCGAATAAGACAAACTTGCTGGATGATTGCTGACAACTCTGGGCTTGCTGTCGTGTTCTTGACTAACTTCTTGGGAGTTTGACTTTGGCACTGGACTATCGAATATGCTCTCGCCTGCTGACTAGGAGAGTACTGACATTCCAACTTTGCTTTGACCTCAGAGGCTTCTGGCTGTTGTTGTCCTCGTTTCTGCGCTCGAGCTATAAAGTAAACAACATACTCTAGATGAAGATACTGTCCCAAGGAGGATCAACCAACAGGACAGCTGACATGCCCCTGGTTAACGGGGAAGGTTATCACCACACAGGCAATTGATATGCCCCTGGTGTACGGTATCCTCAGCTAGGTCTTTGGCCAAGGAGCAGCTGACATGCCCCTGGTTTCGGACCCTGCGAGACTTTGCAACGTGGACAAACGAGAATGCATGCAGGAATTATAGTGTTATTTTGCATCATCCCTTAGGATTTGGAATGCTAATGATGCCTGCTATGAGAAGAGGAGAAGTCTTCGATTCACAAGACACTACCCCGATTTTCTAGGCTGTTGGTGGCTCTCCAAGATGGATGATTCAGTAGGTTAGGCTCCGTGCCAAACTCTTGAGGACTTAGACCTACTTTTTTAACTTTGTCTTATTTCTTTTCTCCCTCTTAGGCTTGTAAGCTCGCTCTAACCCTTGCTTGGGGGTAATGGGCATCTGGCTTTGGAGGGGGCTGCTGTAACTGTGTGCAAGGGATGGTTATTCCCTTTGGTCGCTTCGATTTTTTGGGATGCTTACTTCGACTCCTCCCTAAGGTAAGTGATAGGGGTAAAGTTGGCCTACCTGCCTCTCTCTTTTAGGACATTCTTCTGTCTTCGACTTCTATCTTCTTAGTTCTTATATGCCCTTGTGGATATGTTTATTTTTCTATTTTGGCTCACACTCATGCTCGTTCCTAACATTTTATCTTCCTTTGGAGGTGTAAGTCCCCATGGGAGTTTGGACATTTCGCCTAACCATGGTTGGGTGGTGGCTCCCTCGTTCGCTAGAGTGTCTAGGTAGTGTCAACTGAGGAGGTATAGACCCTTCTCAAGCAGGCTAGCTATTCCAATTTTTGTCATCGGGATGTGATGTTGATGCTTTAATGCATAGATGCATGCAGTTATTGATGTGCTTACGTTACTGATATGCACGAAAGTAAAAGTGCGAATGCTGTGGATTAGATGCACTTGGATTGCCTTTTATTTTAGAAATGTGCATGCATGATGGAGTAATGGATGATGCGCGATGCGCGAAAGGATATTTTGCAAGGCAAGGATACACGCCTTCCGCTCATTGATAATACTTCATCAGATAACATGTGTTGACTGGCTCAGGTAGCTCGATGTTGTCCATACCTTCAAGGATTGCTGCGCCTCCCGAATAGACTTGCTTGATGATGTACGGACCATGCCAGTTAGGTCGAAATTTGCCTCAACCATCAGGGAGATGTATGGTCCGCAAAACCAGATCGCCTGATGTGAATTTGGCCCCTCTAGATCATTGTCGTGAAGCCGGGATTCAGGTGTCTCGCCATCTTCCATGTTATCATCCTTTTCTTCATAAGCGATGCACTTTGACAGGATTTCTTCTTTGAAGGTTGGATTGGCAACGTTGGAGGAAAGAATGTACTCTTATTTCTACGCTTGATGGGTCTTTATTGTGGTCACACTGACTTTGGTGAATGACCTCTGACTCTTGGACTGTGGGGTGTGCTGACTAACTGGGTTGCTTTGTTGCTTCAGCCTCCGGTGCTTCTTTTTTATTTTTCTGATCTTCTTTTTGATAGTATGTACAAAAGAGTGATGCTGGTTGGCGACTGTCCTACTGCTGACTGATAGGAATGATGCCGCCTAGCTTTGCTTCTGAGCTTAACTTAGGATCTTTTGTTTTTGACTTTCACCTTGCTTAAGGTGAAGCTTCGACTGCATGTACCATCTAGACCTACCTCCCGGCTCTAAAGAGATTAACTCTGATGGTCTAGTGGATTCTGACTGCGACTCGGCCAGGACCCTAATGGATGAGTGGTTCAGTTGCTGATGGGGGCTAGTGGCTCTGATTCTGACACCCTAGCCTTTCCTTTCCTCAGCCTTTGATTCTCGGCTACATCTTCGACCCATACAGATAACTGCTCTTGAGACAGTAGTTCTAGGTCATTGACTTGCTCATTTGACTGATTTGCCCTGCTGACTATCTCGTCTTCTGCCGTGATGTAATCAGAATATTGGACAACACTCTGCTCTACCGCTCACTTATCTGGACTGTGAGACTGACGTAACTGATGTCCAAGGCTGGTGGGACTGCACTTATGGCTCTGTTGACACAATGGCTTGTAGGACTATCACTACAAGGCTCGCTGTTGGAGCGGTGACTGATGCTGTGGTTGCACCATCTGATGTTGGCTCTTTTCTGCAGTGGCCTGGCTCTGGACCAAGTATCCCTGCACTGACAAAGTTAGTGAGGTCTAACGGTAAAAAAAATCTCATTGTACCTTTTAGTGCATGGATATCCGTCTTTGTGCGGCTATCACTCGTGGCCTGGTCCCTCAAACTCTCGCTTTTCTTCCACCTGGATGGCCTCAGAGATTCCTTGGCCGTGCCGCCCGAGTGGTGTTCCTTTCTTGAATCCCCATTTGCGACACGCGTTTTTGACCATCCGACGAGGATTGCCACGAACGATCAGGTAACTGACACGCTCGAGGGCTGGAATGTAATTGACAGGCTCGGAACAATTGACCCATGAACATGACATCAGACGGCTTGGGGTCGAAATGGATGGTTTAGAGGGAGACAGCGAAGACTGACTCAACTTTTTCTTTGTCAAGATCTTCCGCCATGACAACAACTACGTTGTTGCCCTAGCGGAACTTAACTATGCGGTGGAGGGTCAAGGGGATCACCTGATGCTTATGCAGCCAAGGATGCCCAAGCAGAAGATTAAACGAGGACTCCAAATCCACAATATAGAATTCAGCATCGAAGACTACAGACCCTATGGTGAGAGGAATAACCAGCATCCCTAGCGCGTCGTGATGCGTGTTATCAAAAGGCATCATTCCCTTCGTAGCTGGTATGATATCTTCAGCTTTGAATCCGATTTTGTTTGCTGTGCGCAAAGGGCAGACATTAAGGCCCGCACTGTTATCCTCCAAAGTGAGGGAAATTCAGAAGCTTTGATATTACACCGTAATGAACAGGGACTGATTGTGATTAACTCCTGTTGAAGGCGATTCCTTGCTGAAGAAAGAAATGACATAAGGCTCTGCAATCATGTCCACCATATTCTTAAGAGCGGACAGTTCTATGATGGGGGAGACGTGAGCAGCCTGAAAGGCCCTGAGGGAGGCCTCTCGATGTTCGGCAGAAGTATGGATGAAATCCCAAATGGAGATATTAGCCTCAACCTTCTTCAGTTGAGATGCGATGTCAGCAGAGGACTGCTTTTGCCAGGTCGAGGAGGTAGGGACAGAATAAGGGACCATCCTGAAAGGTTGGGTGGCTGGCTAAGGAAGGGAGTCTGGCTAGACAGGATGTTGGATAGGAAGCTAAGCAAGAGGCTAGACAACATGCTGGAATGGAGACTAGACAGGATACTGGACAGGATGCTGAACGGGAGATTGGATAGGATAAGTAGGCATGGGTCGGGTGAGCAAGTAAATAGGCGACCCAGAGTGCATGATCGACGGTGCGGCGGTACGCTTCGCCCTCACAGTCAGCCGTATCATGTGGACTGCTGACTCAGAACTGGCATGAATCAGATGATCAAATGAGTAGGGGAGGGCTCACCTATAGTATGAATCAGATCGGAGGGGTCTACCACGGATGTCGTAGACCCAAAAGCAGAGAGGAAATGGATTCCTGAGGCCCCAGCGCTTGCTAAGTTGTTATGCGCAGGCATGGGCTGGTTGACAAGGTTGGGATATGCAGGTGGTGCTTCTGCACGTGGAAGTGGTGGTGCAGGTGCAGTGTGTGCCTCCTGGGTGTTGATGACAATAGCTCCTTTGTCGATCAAATTCTGGACAATGTCCTAGAGAGTGTGGCAATTATTAGTCGAATGTCCCAGAGCTTGATGATAATCGCAATACGCATTTGCATCATACCACCTTGGGAGTGGGTTTCGTGGCGGACGAGGATCCGAGAGTCGTAGAAGCGACACAATTTGAGGGAAGAGGGCACTCAGTGGTCTATCAAATGGAGTGAAGTCACTCTCAGTACGACGACCGCGCCTCTTCCTAGGTTGTTGTCCTTGTCGAGCCGATGGGACATGATGCACCGTTCGATGGTGGAGTGCGTGCATGTGGTGTGTTGAGAGCTAGGTGCGACAGCTAATTGGCTCAAGTCAGGCTCACTCTCTACTCTAGTAGGCTTCGTCGAAGCTTTGATGAAAGCGATGACTGCCCTCCCGCCATTGCTGGCATTGACAGTGTTGTTAAAGCTGCTACTAGAAGAAGTGGCCTGTTTGGTAAACGTAGAGAGGGCAGGAAAGTTCCCACCTTTCAGCGAACTCTCCATGTGAGTGCCAGCCCGAATCAGTGATGTAAAGGTAGTGATGGGCTGAATGCTCAATAGAGCCCCAACATCTAGCTGTGCACCTCAAATAACGATCTCGATAGACTCCTCGTCGGAGGGTCTATCTCTCACTTGTGACGCAAGGGCACACCAGCGGCCAACGTACTCCCCAAACGGCTCGTGGGGTTTTTGTCTTGTGGCGAGAAGATCCTCCCTCTTTAGGACCAAGTCGAGATTAAAAGTATATTGATCCATGAATGCCTGTGAAAGGTCGTTCCAAGTCTTGATCGAGCCCATGTCAAGCGACGTGAACCACTTGAGGATTGGACCGGTGAGACTCTTCTGGAAGAGGCGGATCAGTAGCCTTTCATCAGCCTGGAGCTGAGCGAGGTATCCGTAATATGCTCTAAGATGTGAAATGGGGCAACCCTTGCCATTATATTTCTTGAAGTTCGGGATTTGGAAATGTAGTGGGACTGTCGCCTCTGGGAAATAACAAGGGTCCTAGAATCTGTAGGGTTGGTGGTCGCCTCCCCGCACTTGTCGAAGTGCTCTCTCTAGGTCACCTACCCTGGCATGGAGGGTATCTAGAGCTACTACCGATGAGGGTGATGCAGTAGGAGAAACAGCCACATATGCTGTATGGGTTGCACCTAAGTGCTCCTCCGAGTCCACCATCATACCACCTGGTGTTGAGGCATGATGGCTAGCATATTTGTGCAGAAGTGTTGGATGTGATTGTGGAAGTGAAGGTGCCTGGATCTGATGGCGTGTGAGAGGAGGGTGAGTGGAGAGTTGTGTGGCAGTGGGTGCTGAATGTGGGAGTAGCAGCTGCTGCAATGGTATGGCGCCAGGCTGCAGGCTTTGTGGATGCGGTACCCCAACCAACCCAAGGGGCTGGCCACCAGATGCTGGAGTAGAATGCTGTGCGGTGAGGTGGTGTGTCTGAGGCAGTGGGGTCACACCTAAAATGGGTGTAGTGAGAAGTTAGGGTGAGGGCTGAGGTGGTGGTGCAGAAGGTGATGCCTGGAACACCGGAGCAAGCTGCCAGGGAGCCTCAGGAATAGTAGGGTCTATGGTAGGCTGGATAGCAACGGCCATAGTCTCGATTCTTTAGGCAAGGACCAACAGATACTCTGCTTGTGCGGCAGGAGATCCCTTAGGGACAATGAGGGTTGGCACAGTCAAAGGTTCGAAGGTCACAGATGATACAGAGGCAGGTTGCCCTGGAGGCAAGGAACCTGCAAGGGATGTCGCCATAGTGGGCGGAGTACCAAAAGAGAAAGAACCCTGAGGAAGTGAAGCCGTCAGTGATACATCTGGAACCCAAGCTGGGGTCACTGAGATAGACTCGGTGCCTGGCTTCAGACTGGCCAAAGTCAGTGGATGTCCTACAGGGTAGGGGACAGAACCTTCGTGATGCACAAAGGGGACAGAGTGAACAATTGAAGAGACAACAAGGGTAGGAGGGACTGAAAATGGAGTGCCTCCTGAGCAATAGTGGCAGACAGAGCCTTGCTAGAGCGCTGGGCCATGGTTGACCGGGATCGGGTGCGAACCAAATTATGGTGGCAAACAAGGGGATGAATCCTAGGACGATCTATCGTCAAACTGACAAATAACTCGAGAAAAGATGATCAGCAACAAAGCGTCGCAAACAGGGAGTCAAGGCAGGAACGCTCGAGCAGTGACTAAGGAACTCACACTCTACCACCTGAGAAAAAAGGAAACTACTGGTGTTAAAACCAGCAATAAGATGCAGTTGTTATGGCAGCGTGAATGGCATTCATGCACATGGATGCAACTATCATGCTCTCTCTCACCAACAAAGTGTTTCCTAAAAGGTCGTCTACTTTGGGATCACACATGGGTAAGTACGTCTTCGATTCAAGCTAGAAAGTAAAGGTCCCCACTCTAAATCCTGGCCAAAGCGCAGGCAGTGAGCGGGTGGTGCGTTGGTGGCCTCGTATCCTGCAGTAGCATAGAGTTGTACCCTTTACTAACATCGACACTATCTCGGACAAGGAAGGACAAACTAGCAACACGTCCTATGCCAAAGCCATAGAACGGGCTACTAGAATTGACCTTCGCGGACTGTAGGTGGACTCAGGGGAGAAGATGCATGCCCTATATGATCAATCATGCAATATGCTTTTATATTTTTTACTTGCATCTTAATAAACAGGGGGAAGAGTTCGATTTGGTCTCTAATTTTGCCTTATTAATTGTTCTCTGAGTTTGTGTGTTTTATTTTAACCAGAAGGGGGAAACAAACATGTCTCTACTCTCCTAGGCATGTTAAGTGCGAAAAGGGGAAGAAAACACACAAGTAAGGCAAGCAAGCA
>JAMKQA010056897.1:0-12773 GCA_024699735.1 Posidonia australis | reverse complement strand
TGTTGTAAATATGTCTTGAATTATATCTTTGTTTAGGGTTAGTTTGGTCATTTGACCATTTAGGTGCCCTAGTATTTAAGAAGGCTAAGGCACATAATATGTAACCTCTTTTGGCATTATGTAGCCCTACTTTGTCTCCAATTGTGTGGAGAGAACTCCTCCCTCTTCTCTCCAGATCTAGGGTTTCATGTGAGGTTCATCTGTGAGGGAGGGTTTGGATGTTTGGGATGTGAGCATCGTTCGTATTCCTGTTTTCTTCTTCACCACTCGACACAACATCTTCATTTCTGTTGCTTCCTGTTGCTGACAATCGCCCGAAATCTAGGGTTGATCGGTAGTAGGGCACAGTGGGGGTGGTGTCGTTCACAGGGTATGGTGTGCATAGTAAAGGACGACATCTACTATGCTACACTGTGCTCATTTGACATTTCTCTCGTCTCCGACCCCACACACACAGAAGTCACAAAATGCTAGAATACCACATAGTACATGTGACCATGCTCGTCTGAGGATTCGACGCGGAGTCGCGCCAGAGGGAGGAGGCCACAGCCATGCCAAGATGGCGAAGGCGCAAGATAAGATGAAACGAAAGAAAAGGAGTCGCCAACTAGTCTTTTAAGGGAAAGACAAGAAAAACCACAAACAAACCACAAAAGATGAGTGCATGAGATGCAAATGTGTAGGCTAGATGTCTGCAAACCCGAGGATAGGTAAGGATTCCTATTACGCACAGGGAAGGTGTTAGGCACCCCCATACGCCCGAGAAACTCGGTCTTTCTAATCTAATTCACTTGCTAGAGGCTGAATGAATACTTACTAAGCCAAGATTGGGCTCTAATCATGCTAATATGAGTGCCAAGTCAAAACTAGATGGACGTGCAAGATGGTATGCAAAAATCGCGAAGAAATCCACACGAAATGATGAAATCATAAAATATGACACAACAAAAAAAAATCACATGAAATGACGAGGTTTTTGGTGAGAAGGCTCAGAAAATTATACAGACCTTGAGAGAATCAAAAATACAACCAACTCAAATCATCAGAATCATAGAAAATATCGTGGAAATCAAGACGAAAAAACTGCAAAGAAGTCTATGCAAAACCGGTAAACTGTGACATGTGAAGAAATTCACATAAAATGACGGTATTTTTGGAAAGAATGCTCGAAAAAACCATGTCGATATTAAGAAAGTAAAAAGTGGGGCCAACTCAAGTCATCAGAATCAAGGAAAAGGTCGTGAAGATCAAAAAAGGAAAATAATCCATTAGTGGGCCAATGTGGGCCTTTCGGTCAGTTAGTATATGCCTTCAGGCAATGAAATCTCAATCAAATCAAAAAATCCAAAACGTAAGAGTAAGGGAAATCAAATCGAATGTTCGGTGAAGGATTCTAAAAACGAATAAGGAACAAATCCACGGAAAACTACATGGGATACAGGCTCCCTTGGAAAGGATGGGACAATGTGCAAATGTGATGAAAACTATGCAAAATGCATGAATATGTATCTAAATGTGTAAAGGTGCTGAGGAATGACTTAGGCAAAAGTTATGCATGACTTAATGCAAGAACTAACATGCAGGTGCATGAATTGGTGGCATAGGGGCAATTTGGTCATTTCAATGGCCAGAAGTGATAAATGCATGTATGGAGATGATTCATGGTCTGAGATATGTCAGAATGTATGTGAAATGTCAGGAAAATGTTATTTGCAAGAAAATGTGAAAAAAACAAGGTCTTAAAAACAATAAAATGATCTAACGTAGTAAAAGACAAGTACGAGGACCAAAATGTAAAATTCACACAAAAGGGGGGGAACCTGGATTAAAATGTATACAATGATTTCTATTCTAATGTGCAAATAATGGGTCAAATGAAAATGTGGCATAGAGATGTGTAAGTTGCACCTTGGTAATTTCCTAAAAACTCAAGGTCTAATGTGCAAAATTCACACATAAGTGCAAATGTGACCAAAATAAAAAAACTAAAGACCAATTTACAATGCAAACATGATTTTTAAATGAAATCTATGATTAAGTGCAAAACATGCAATACAATAAGTGAAAAATATCGAAAATATGTGAGAAAACAACTAAAACCCTAAATGATGGATTTGAAATTAGTCTAAGGGTCTGGATGCAAATTTTCTGTGCTCAAGGATGGTATGTTATGAACCCAGGGGCCTACATGCAAAATTTTAGGGCGTAAATGTGATAAAAATTAAACTATTATGATGATCAGTGTGATTACAAAGTTTTTCAAGGTTCAGAATGCAACTTTTACAAAGAAAACTCGTTTTTAAAAGTTCTGGGGGCTCAGTGCAAAACTTCAGGACTTAATAGCAATGAAAACATGATGTCAAGGACCTAAATGTGATAAAACATGCATGAATGCAATAATGACAGAAAATTAAAATATACAGGGAGCTACATGCAATTCTTACAGAAACAAAAGTTGTTTAAAACTACAAGGGCTTAAATATAAAAGGGAGGGCTTAAAAGAAATGATTTAAGGAACTAACTGTAAAATCCTAGAACTAACTGGACCTAAACTAAAGAAACTATTCGTCGAAGTTCACCAGAGGCTTGCCAACGTTCTCACTCTAGCGCGACCTCCGACGACGACCCAGCGGCGGTGAGGCGACTGAAGGGCTCCAATTATAGCCCAAGAGGCTTGAGGGAGGCACGGCGGAGATTTCCAAGACTATGGGCAGGACTAGGAAGGTCTGAGATGTCCTCCCCACCTCTGGCTCCGGCGAGCAGCTGTCGACGTTAGAGAAGACGACGATAGAGTGGCTGGTGGTGTTCCAGAGACGGGAAGGCTGAGGCGCAGGTCGGAGGAGCATCGGAGCGGCATGCGGAGGCTCCTGGTGGTGACAGCGAGGTTCGGAGAGGTCTGAAGTGTTCCTCCCACCTCTGGCGCCAGTAGCGGGAGTTGCAGCGGCAAGGGCGGAGCTCTGGAGGCTGAGGCGATGACGGGTCGGCATGGGGGCGTTCATGGCTCAACGGCGGAGCTTCCTGGTGTGGTCACAAGCGGCGGGAGCATCCAGAGGGCACTGTGGGTCTCAACGGCGGCGATCAGTGGTCGACGGAGCAGCGGCGGCACTCTCAGGCACGAGAGGCCTAAAGGACCTCTCCTGAGTGCTGGGAACTCAAGGAGGAGGAGGAGGAGGGAGAGGCCAGTAGGGCCTTGCCAGGACCTAGGAGGCCTGAGGCCTCACTGGTGGTGGTGAACCCACCATTGGAGGCGGAGGAGACGGCGGGCGAGGCCTGCCAACTCCGACGAAGCACTATCCAGAAGAGAAAAGAGAGATCTATGGGCCGAAAGGAACCTGAATTAAAGGGCTAATAGGGAGGAAAATACCTGGAGACAGTCGGATTGTCCTCCCGCGGGGCTCGACGGTAGTCCTCTGGTTGCTCCAACGACGGTGGCTAGGGGTCTGAAGGTGAAGAAGGGCTAGAAAGGGAGCTCTGGACATGGGAAAAATGGCTGGGCTTCTCTAGGGTTTCAAGGGGTGGTCTCAGTGGGTTCCAAGCGCTGGAAGGAGGGAGTTTGGAAGAGGATGGCTTTGGAGGGGCCTATGTCTGTCGACGGCAAGGGACTTTTTAAAACTCCGCTGGGCTTCCTCCACGTCGTCGATCCTTCTCCAGGGTCTAAACGTCGTTGGATTGGGCGTGAGCTGGCAGGGGTTATTAAGGAATCACCTGATATCACGCGAGAGGAGGATTGCTAACTAAGATTTGGTGTCGGAGATGACGCCGGAAATTACGAGGGTCGCCAGAGATCAGGGGCCAGCCGAAATTATTTGTGGTTGTTTCCTAAGTTTGTGATTGAAGGGTGAATAGTTATGTGGACTTTAAATGGGCCTACGTAAGTGGACTTGTGTTTAGGGTTTTTTTTAGGTTTTTGTTTTTAAGGTTTTTTAAGGGATTTTGGGTTTTAGATTTAGGTTTTTAATTAGGTTTTATGATTTTAATTAAATTTTTTATTTTGTGATTTAAGGTTTAATTAATTGGTTTTAAATTAGAATTTTTTAATATTTTAATTATTTTAGGGTTTTAATTAATTGATTTTAAATTAAGTTTTCTAGGGTTTTATTATTTTATGGCTTTCAGGATTTTACTTAGGGTTTTTAGGATTTAATTTTAAATTAGGGTTTTTAGGTTTTTATTATTTTAGGGTTTTTCCGAATTTAAATGGATTAAAGTTTTGTGTTTAAGTTTTAATTTAGATTTAATTAGATTTCTACTTGATTTAATTAGGGGTTTAATCTAAATTTTGATTTAATTGGTTTTTATTAGGATTTTGACTTAGATTTTAATTTCAATGGTTTTTGCTTGATTTTTGTTTGGATCAGGGTTTCCTTTTAATTAGATTTATTTTTTAATGGATTTTATTGGGTTTTACTTGATTAGGGTTTTTCAATTAATTAACTTGAATTTTAAGTGGATTTAAGTGGATTTTATTTAATTTTGGTTTTAATTAGAATTTTTACTTGATTAATTTGGATTTTAAGTGGATTAAAGTGGATTTTATTTAATTTTGGTTTTAATTAGGGTTTTTACTTGGTTAATTTGGATTTTAAATGGTTTAAATGGATTTTATTTGATTTTGACTTTAATTAAGGTTTTCATTTGATTAATTAGGATTTTAAATGTTTTAAATGAGTTTTGTTTGATTTTAATTTTGATTAGGTCAGAGTAGATTGGTGTGGGCCTGAATGGGCTTGTGTGGGCTTCGATGGGTTTGAGTGGGTTTGTAGGTTTAGGGTTTCGGTGGAGTTAGGGTTTAGGTTTAGTGGTTTAAAAGTTGGGGTTTTGGTGGTCGCAAACAGAACATCTTTCTAAAAGAGTCTGCTGTCAAGTGACTACAAAATCGGGATGTTTATAGTACAGGAATAGAGAAAAACATAATTACAACAGAGAAAATTAAACACAAACTAACCATGATGAACATTCATACAAGCAATTTTTCCAAATTACAAACAGGTATTAATCTTGGTACATGATTTACATCAATTCTGGATTTTCTGGTCCAGTCAAAACGTGATGCCAAACCGTGGTAGTCATACGCGAGACTAACATGCGACTCCAATCCGCATTAGCTACACGTGGTGCCAGTTATTGCATATGCTTATTATCAAAAATAATGCTACAATACCTTTCAAATTGATCCACTACTCATCTTCTTCTCAATAAAACTATTGAAATAGGAAATCGATAGAACCCACACGAAAACTCTACAATCCGCATATACCCACTTCATACCTTACATCGACAATCAATTCCTTACGTCAACAAGCTTTTCAACATCCGATGAGCCTCCCCGTTTAAGTCCAATGAGCACACGATCGATGGCAGTGAATCCCCTCTCTTGGTTGTAGACGCTGCACCTCACTCCCTTTTTTCTCACAAAGACACTCACTATTAGATGCAAAATATAAGAAATAGAGCCTCCTTTATGTAGCCCTAGACAGAACTAGGAGTGTCGTAGCCTTCTTAATCTTGGTGGTAACTCTAACAACTCATCGACTACCATTGCTCGATGACTTGATTCAACTTCTCCTCCAATGCCTGCTGTCCTTCCCACTCTCGCAACAATAATGTCTAAGTACTACGATCCTCTGGTGAGATCTTGTGTGAAGAATTAAGTTTAAAGTTTCTCTTTGTAGTCTTCATCTACCATCGAAATCGCTACTTGACAAGAAACGGTACAAAATGACATATAAGCTCTTCTTTAGATGTAGAATAAAAAAAGTAGGAATAAGTAGAAAGTAGTATTAGTATTTTGATAGTATTACTATTTAATTTGGAAATGATTTTTCTTTTGAAGGTGAATAAGTGTGTATAAGTAGATATTCTAATTTAGATGGAATGTGGAATAAATATCAGAATAAGTATTGAAATAACTAAAAAACATGTAGATTAATAATAATTAACTTGATTATTAAGATAAATATTTAATTTAAAGTATATAGACATCATATTATATATATAATAAATATAATGTATACATACATGTGTCAAAATAACTTTATTCCATCCTTTCTCTTGAATAACTATTTTAGAATTAGTAAATCAGAATATAAATTACTATTCAAAGTTTATTTCAATTTTTATATAATCAAACGAAATCGTAATTCTTATTCTATATTTATTCTAAGGCTTATTCTGAATTCAAATTAGACTAAATATATAATTAGATAGCCTGAATAAATCCATAAACAAGCACCCCGTCCAACGACGCAGATATTAATTCTACGATTCATTAGACCATATTTCTCTACATTTAATCTGCTTGCATTGCGACCAGCAAGCAGAATGCTGTCACCCTTTATACCACAGGTAAAGAGCCATCTTCTACTCATGTCCATTTATTTCCCAAGCTACTACCCCACTTTACAGTCCCGCCAAGAAGCCGTCGACCTTCGCGTTCTGGCTCCTCGACAGGAACTTCATGCAGATGGGCGACTTCACGTTCGCCAGCGAGAGAACGGCGGCGGGCAGGGACCATATCCCGTCGCCGCATATCAACCCAGATGCGACCGACGGTGCAAGTGCGTCGGCGTTGGCCTTGTCTATCCTCTCCCACACGAACAACACCAAGCTCCCGACGCACATGTCGATGGTGAAGTAGGAGCCCAGGTAGAACGGTATCGCCATTGCCATGGGGATCGGTATGAACCTCGCCGCTTTCTTCCCGACGACATCCCTGAGGAGGTTGATGGCGGCGGCGGCGGCGAAGAAGACGTAGCATAGAGTCAGGCAGTGCTTGGGCAGCGACCCGAACCCGTCCACCCCAACTATAGCCATGCTCCTGTATATGTCGGCGTAGGGCACCTTGTACTCCGAGCTCTCCGTGCCGATGCCCGGGAAGGCCTTGTAGAAGAGCCAGAACACGCACGGCGAGATCACGCAGCCCATGGCGGTGCCGATCACCTGGCTGACGAACATGGACCTTGGGGAGGCGAGGGTGAGGTACCCAGTCTTGAAGTCCTGCATGAGGTCGGAGGCGGTGGAGACGATGCTCATCATGACGCCGCAAGCCGCCAGCCCCGCTATCACGCCTCCGTGCGAGGCCCCGGCCCAGGCCCCGATCGTGAAGATCGCCAGCTTGCCGTAGGTGGACGCCAGGGACCAGTCGGTGAGGCCACAGCCGTACGCGTTGCAGAAGGCCAGGACGGGCGCCAACAAGTAGGCGACCAGGATGTAGTACCACTTGAGCTGGGGGAAGATCTGGGGTAGGGTGGCAATGGAGACGCCGGCGATAGCGACGTACCCGGCGAGCGCGATGGACTTGGGGATCTGCTCCTTTTGGAAGATCTCGGCCCGGCGCCTGTCGTCGAAGGATTGGATGACGTCCAAGGCGCCGGTGGAAAGATGGTCGTCGTCTTCCGTGGTTGGCAACGAGCTGTTGTTGTGTTTGTCACGGGCTTGTTTGATCATAGAGGTGATGGTTCGGCTCAGGACCTTGAAGAAGTTGTAGAGGCCATCGCCTAAGATCATTGCAATCGATATGAACACCTGAGATAAGAAGTTGAAGAGTTTTGATCGTTGCAATTTTTTGACTTAGAATAAGAACATAATGGTTGATATGACCCAAGGTTAATCTGATATCATGCAAATAAAGATCAAATCTTAAGGGCAGATGTTTGAAAGAAATCACGAAGAAAGAACAAACCTTGTAGCCTTTTAGGCCTGTCATGTCAGAGGATTCGGTGTTTGCTGGATACCAACTTCCCCTTTTTTCAGCTATCAGAGGCCACATGATGCCCCACGAAATGATAGATCCCAGGAGAAGGGAGATGTTAACGAGATACGGGCAGATCATTCCAACACCAACGTAAAGAGCAGAGAAATTGAAGTAAAAGCTGCGATGGTTTTTTTTTTATTGGCAAGTAGAAGAATAAAGAAGAGGCGTTAAACTGAAGAAATTTCCAAGTTCATTGTAAGACTTGATTAAAAAGATGCGTTTGGTAAGGTGTTTGCCTGTTTTCAAAGGCCTTAAGGCCGAATGTCGGGAAGTTCTCGAATCCACAGCCATCACCTGCTGTAAAGAACCATTGGAAGAAAGCCCATAAGAAGCTGAAGGAGAAGTACTTGCCCAATTCCTTCACTTGTTTCCTGAAGAAATTATACATCAAGGGACAAACATGATAATTAGGTAAGTGAATTAATCATAATACATAACAAAGTAAAGGTTAATTTTGAAAGGTCAAACAGACCATTACCGTGCCAGATTGGCGCCATGGGGTGTGTGGAAGCTGTTGATGAGATGAGCGGTGGCTGTGCCGCTTGGGTAGATGAGTTTGTAGTCAATGATCATGATCTGAAACAACAAAAACAGCCTATCTGCTAAATGACTAATTCTGAAAACATTCAAAAAGACCACTAAGGCATTTCCTACATATATGCAAAGTAAAAGCAATACTTGCCAAGTTTTCCCCACTGCATGCCAGAGTGAGTTGCATGTATATAACTCAATGTTTTTTTTTTTTTTGAAATCAATAAATATATATTTTTTCTTCTTGCACTCCATGAGATTCAAACCTGAAAGTGAGACCGCACCATAACAGTTGGTTTTTATATAACTCAATGTTGCATGGAAAGAAAGTTGGCTGGCAGGGGGAGAACAGCTACACGTACTTACCGTTCTGAGGGGCACCAAAGTGAAAAGGCCAAGAAAACTGACTAAAAACATGAACCCGATCATCCATCCCAGATGTGGATTCTTGATGTTCTGAGGATCATGCAACACATCCTTCTGCTTAGCAACCGTCGCACTCATACCGAAGAGGTAGCTCCCGAATCCTCCTGTGTTGATTTGAGAGAGACAAACCTTGGTAAATATATCTCCAAAGCCAAAGGTAATGACTCAAAACACAGTTTAAAAAAAAGAAAGAAATGAGCAACATTTCTTGTACATTCAAGCCTGATGTGCGTCTGAATGATATGAAATGATGTCATGTAAATAAAAAAAATATCGAAAGTTATTTTCAAATCCAATATATAGTTGGGTAAATTGCATAATCAAGACACCATTTCTTGTACATGTTTTTTTGTAAACGGTAATCTATGAGATAAGAATTTTGTCACTGTTTTCCACTGTCAGTATTACATCACAGACGAATCTCAAAAGTTTCAGCATCAAAAGTTAAAGTTACAGACAGGAAATCTGGGTAACATTTCTTGAGAAATGGTGATTTGCGGAACGTAAAGCATCTGTATGGGTCGGGTATAATAAATATAATCACTCGAGAAATATTACATGGTGTTGAATAAAAACACAGCTACAAACATCAACAACATATGAATAACGAAAATGGGATTCTTCTAGTAAATCAGGAAACAAATTAAATAAGGAACAATGATAATTATTTAGCCATAGTTTCTTTGTAAAGACCAATAGCCAGCCTAAATATACACATAAAATTACAGGGAGAATATATATATGTATATATATATATAGTAAGAGAAACAGAAAAACCAAAAAAGGAAAGGAGAAAAGGTTGACGGCCTACCAGAGAAGGCGAGGCCGGCGATGGCAACGATGCAGGTCTGGACGACGGTGTTCTCCTGGCGGGTGAAGGGCATCCTGAGGAGCCCGGACTTGTCGAGCAGCTTGGTCCACGTCTTGATGAAGAAGAACCCGAGCAGCCCGGCGGAGATGTTGAGCGAAGGGATGATCCCGGTCGTGAAGTTGAGCTTCATAACGATGATGCTGAACATCACCCCCAGGAAGAAGCTCACCACGAAGGCCCGGAGGGTAAGCTGCTCTCTCCAGCTCGGCAACTCCATCGCCTCGAACGCCTTCTCGACGGAGGCCGCCACGTCCCTCGACGTCGTCTCCGCCTCCCTCCGCTCGTTCCCGTCGACACCCATCTCCCGCCGGCCTTCTGCGATGGCTTGGCTGGTAAGTGGCCTCCTCCTCCTCCTCCACCTCCCTTGTTGGTTGTGTTTTTTGTGAGTAATGCAATGACGTATACGTTGTATGGCGGATTTTCGGTTTTAAAGGTGGAGTTGGTGTATTGGACGGATAAGATTGCACGGACTGTGTGGATGGCTGAACTTTTTCCCGTCTCTTTCTTACTATTTTTGTCTCTTTTTCCTTCTAGGAGGGCAGCATCTTGATAGTTAGTGTGCTTACCCATCTCGTACCATTTTCTTTTTCTTTTCCCGTTTTTTTTTTTTTGAGAAAATTTCAATTTATCCTTTTCAAATATTCAACCGTGTCAATTTATACCTTGAATTTCAAAACTTATATATTTCATTCGCGAACCATGTCAATTGTACATTCCACTAAATTACATTTAAAATCGTCTTTGTTGCATCAAGGGACTATTATGTCCTTCAAGAAAAACCTAAGTTCTTAGTCTTAACAGATTAATGGAACAAAGCATAATTTATTTGGTATGTAACTATTATTTTAATTAAAAATTATTGATTCAAATCTCAATTAATATAGAACTTAAAAAGAAAAAAAACAAAAACCCTAACGGATTAGACAAAATCTCTCTCCCTACGGCATCCTTTCCTTCCCTTCCTTTCCTTTCACTTCTCCCAATCGTCTTGACGACAACTTCCCTCCAAACGAGGCTTCCTACTACTGAACTTTGTTGATACTTTCAATGATAGCTTTCCTAGAGACAAGGCATGTTGCTGCTATTAACAAGCAACAAGGCTTACAATGGAGAAGAGGAGAGCGATGAGGTTGCGACGATGGTCATGTTGTGGTGTTAGGCAATGTTTTTTTTTTTTTTTTTGAGAACGATAAGGAACAAGGGGAGGGTCTCGGAACTCTAAGATGGGACTTCATGTATCGTTGTTCTAACCAACTGTGTAGGGATAGTTGATTTGTGGTGTTAGACAACGCCAAAGAGAGAGAGATAAATAGAGAGGGAGAGAAGATCATTCGGAGAGATGCATAAAGGTTTCAAGTGTCACCCATGCATCATTAACTTTTAAAGTTTATCGTTATATTGTGACCCATGCATCAATTACTCATTGTTTTTAAGGTTTATCATTATACCGTGACTATATCAACTTACATGAACTTTGATGAGCTCCTTTGTGTCGTAGTAGAAGACTTCTCGTATTATATATATAACTTATGTAATTGTGAAGAAAAATATAATAATAATAAAGCAGCTTACTTAGTACAAGTAGAAGTCCACTGCAATGTCAATTTTAAAAGCTAGTGTGTTGAAAATGCAAACCATGTATTGTTGGCTTCTTCTACCACCTGCTCGTTTACAATAATCTTGTTAATTTGTGACCCTACATGTAGCCTATTTGGGCCTGCAAGGCCAATTTTCCGAGTCTAAAGTTTCTCTTAAATCAGTCAAATCACCTGCTCACATCCATAGATACTCGATTCAATTAATCGGATCTCTCAACAAGTCTGGTAACCAGAAGTTCCCCAAGCTCAAAGAAATAACTAGGGTTTTTCATTCTTGTACGTATCTTTCACTTTCACTCTCTTGCTCTATGGGCTCGTTTGGCTACTACAGCTCCTCGCTCCGAAGCTGGCCAGAGCTGTTACTATATCAGCTCCTCGTAACTTGTGGAAGTTGATCGGTTCCTGAGAAAAGTTGAGAGCCACATTTGGTAAAAATCCTCTCCTTGCCGCACTCCAAAACGACGGTATCGATGATTTCCCTCGGTATGACTTTTCTCCTCTATTTTCTCCCAAAACCCTATCCTCGTTTTTGCGGAAGTTGATCGGTGCTTGCCTGCCTTCTCCACCATCTCTTCTTCACTTTCTCTTTGCCAACCTGTCCGCTCAACCATGAAGCCGAAGCCCAACGCCTCTTCGTCGACCTGCACTTGTAAAGCTCCAGCCTGCTTGCTCGTCATCGTTAGTAGGCCTTCACCTCTTCATCGGCCTACCTAGTGCCTGCACCTTTACACCGGCGTGCGTGCTTCGTAATTTCTTTTGCCTTCACCTCTTCATCAGTCTCACTGCACCTCTTTGCCGGCCTGCTCCTACACGTGCATCTTTGGTTGGATCTTCTGCCAGCGTGCGTGCTTCGTACATCGCCGAGTGCCAGCTTCTCTTGATCGATTGGTAAGCCTCCCTCCCTGCACCTCATACATCGAGTGCTTGCTTCTCTTTCGTTTAATCCTCTTAAATCCCTAGATCGGAGACCATTCTTAACTTAATTTTGAATGATTGTAAAAAGGGTTGAGTAAAATTTTATGGCTCAAAAGAGATTGATGTGTCAAGGGAAGTCTTTGCAAGCAGACGATCAAACAAACAATAATATAAATTGTAGTTGAAGTTCTTCTACATGCTTGTGATTTATAACTATTTGGCATTGGTAGAAAATGCTTACTTGTGCCGTATTTGGATTGGTAGCCATTTAAAGTTTTCTACAACAATGTTTATTTTGTTAAGAAGTGCTGCGTCATACCAATTGTATATGTCATAATTCAAACTTCAACGAATCTTTGCAAGACCTCTGTAGACAAGCCTTTTCAAACGTGAACAAGTAATCACTATTGTTTCTGTTGAAAAATCTATAAATACATTTTGATGATAACAAATGATGTGTGATTAAATGTTATATAATCACTTCAGAAAATATGAAAAAGGTTTTATGAAAGCAAAATAGTTTATTGTATATGTATTCGAACTTACATGCCAAGATAGAAGCTCTTTGGAGCTTAGATCATTTTCAGCATACCGAAGTTTTTCGGTATTCCGAATCAGGATTAATCGGAACATTGCTCGGAGCACCGAAATTCAAAGCAATCCAAAGATTCCAGAAATT
>JAMKQA010056896.1:0-24206 GCA_024699735.1 Posidonia australis | reverse complement strand
ATTTTTCACATCTTTTTGCACGGTTTTCTCCGTCTTTTCTTCCTGGCTTGGTGCACGCTTTCTAGCTATGTTCTGAGCTTAGTCTTTACTCTGTTTTCCAGGTTTTCCTCGATTTTCTATGGTTTTCACTTGTTTTGATTTTCCATCGCCTGAGGGCGTACTGTAATAGGCCCGAGGGCTGACATTTGACCCATCACGGATTATTTTTTCCTTTTTTTCGATTTTCACGATTATCCTCATCGCCCGAGGGCATACAGCAAAAGGCTTGTCAAAGCCGACATTTAACCCCACAAGGGTTATTTTTTCCCCCTTTTTTGATTTGCATGAGTTTATCATGATTTCATGTGGGTTTCTTCGTAGTTTTCGCGCATCGTCTTGCACATTCTTTTAGTCTTGTCATATCCATACACATTAGCATGATTAGAGCATGATCCCAGTTTAGCAAACCTTTAGCAAGCATTTAGACTAGAAAGACAGAGTTTCTCGGGCGTACGAGGGTGCCTAACACCTTCCTCGTGCGTAATAGGAATCCTAACCCATCCTCAGGTTAGCAGACATCCAGCCTTCCCATTTGCATCCCATGCATTCATCCTTTTGTGGTTTTCCTCGACTTTCCCTTAAAAGACTAGGTGGCGACTCCCTTTTCTTTTCCTTCTTTTTATCCTTGCGCCTTCATCGTCATCGGCATGGCTATGATCTCCTCCCCTACCCGTCCCCTCTGGGTCGGGCGGTCGGTCACGAACTGGCACGGTCACAGTTTAATTTGAGACCTTTAGTCCAATGGTTAAGCCAACTATTATTAGGTTGGTTTTTTCTATTGCAATCTCTAGAGGATTGCATATAAGGCAATTGGATGTCTAAAATGCATTCTTACATGGAGACTTGCAAGAAGATCTGTATATGACACAACCAGCTAGGTTTAGTCATCTGGAGTATCCATCCTATGTATGCAAATTGAAGACGTCCTTATATGGTCTAAAGCAATCACAAAGAGCTTTGTATGCAAGGCTACGGGAATTTCTTGAAGACTATGGCTTTCATACTACTAAGACTGATACTTCCTTATTTGTGTTCAAAAATGATGATTGTTATTATACTTTTTGGTATATATGAATGAGATTTTAGTAGTTGGGAATAGCAACAAAGCCATTCAACACCTACTGAATGCTTTATCAGATAAATTCCCTGTTAAAGACATGGGATTTCCTAATTATCTTCTGGGAATATAACTGCAGCAAGTCAAAGGGTGTTTATTTTTGTCTCAGCAAAAGTATTTGACAAAGTTGCTTATCATGGTTGGATTAGATAAAACTAAGCCTATGTCCTTCTCTGGTATGAGTACTTCCTTTAATATATTGTCCAATGAAGATAATCACATGGAATGCAAGGGGGGTTGGCAATCGTCCCACCATTAGAAGGTTGAAGTATCTTGTTAAAACTGATAAACATAATATGGTGGGTGTTTTAGAACCTATGATTCAAGTGGATAAAGGTAGTGGTCTCATGAGTACTATTGGGTTTGAAGAACTTGTTGCTAATGAAGATGGTATGGCGAAAAATTGGGTGTTTAGTGGAAGAGCTATTCAATTAGAGGTAGTGGACACTTTTGAAAATTTGGGTGGTAGTGGAAGAGCTATTCAATTTCTGTTTTTGACAAGGGGTTGGTAGCTGTATTTGGGTCACCTTGGTGTATGCTAGTTGTGATGGGATTGAATATAGGCGTTTATGGGAGTATCTAATATATATTTGTCAGATAATTATAAATCGACCTTGGTGTGTGGTGGGGGACTTCAATGCAGTGCTTGCTATGTCACAGAAGAAGGGTGGGAGAATGCCATGTCAAATCTTTATGGATGACTTTATGGAATGCTTGTCCTCTTATATGCTTTATGATGCAGGATTTGTTGGATCTACTTTCACTTGGTGTAACAATCAACAAGGGCATGACAAAATTTTGGCCAGACTGGATAGATGCTTAATTAATGAACAATGCCAGAATTTGCAGGTCAAAGTTATGCATCTTGCTAGGGTTAACTTTGATCACTCTCCTATTTTAGTTGATGTTTCTTTGATCCAGGATTTTTTCCCCTGCCCATTCAAATTCTTGGACGTGTAGTTGGAAGATGATACATGCCTCAAGATTATCAAAAATATGTGGGAGCAACTTGTGAGTGATGAGGGGGATATGTCCATTCACTGGTTTCTAAAACTGTATAGACTAAAGGGTGCGTTGAGAACTTGGAACAAGGAGCATTTTGGGAATATCTTTGAAAATGTCAAGAAAGTTGTGGAGCAGCTAGTGTAGACACCCCGATTTTGAGGCGGCTCGTGGGTGAATCCTCTTGAAGATGTTACTTTGGTGCTCCCACCTAGTTGCTGGACCATAGGCTTGGAGTCAGTTTGTGCGAGGATCTCTGGCTAATTAAAATGTCAAATAGGGTTCAAAAGTGGTTAAGCGACATTGGTGGCGCACCAAGTAGGCGCACCAATGTGGCGCATCATTGTGGAGCACAAAGCTGGCGCACAACCACTTTTCAGGATGGTGGCTGTTCACTTTCCATCTTCTGTGCTTGTAACCCTCACTCGCAAATATTCTTCATGAATCTGCACGAGGCTGTTGGCCTTTAGCATCCCAAGGAGTTACCTCTTGATTTTCTTTAGAAAGCCATCCATTAGCAGCCTTTTGGCTCTCTTGGCAACTCATCTCTCTTGGCTGATCTACCTACCATCTCTTAGCGAGTCACCCACTCCAACAACCTACACATCAATTCCCAGATCACTTTCTCGCATCCCAGAGCACTCCCAGCTAAATCGAAGGCAACGAGGAGGAGATACCTTGAGCCATCCAAGGAAGAGACACCCTCGACAAGGTAAGGCCCTTTACCAATCTCTACTTAGGTTTTTTAGATCATATCTGGAATAAAGCATGCAACCAAACTGATATATGGTTTATATAGCAATGTTTTATCTTGCCTTTTGTGATATTTTGGATGCTCCTTCATATATGCTTATTGCTTCTGTGTCATAATGATCTCTTCACTGTATGGTTCCATTTTAATAATGAATCTTGATCCAATGTAGTCAATAGCTATGGAATGAACTATAAATCATCTTCTCTACATGTTTATCATTTCTGCATGATTAGTAAGCCAACAAAATCACTGCACAACCCATAAAATCATCAACAGTAGTTACAACCCTTGTAATCCATGAATATGCATAACTTGAGGACAGAACGATTAAAGGGTTTTAATGCTTGATTATTTATCATATTTAAGTTGTCTGCCATCTAGATAAATGGTCTGGGTGGTCAGTAACCTATTCAGTTGAATGCCTTTGGTGTAACCTTGAGAACAGACTGTAGTCTAAAACAGAGTATTTAGGATGCACCAAGCTGGCGCACCATCCAGGCGCACCTGCATGGTTGGATGCTGTAGGCAGCCAACTTTGTATCATGATCTGCATGCTATTTCGATTGTCATGGACTTTGATATTCATGATGTTTTATCCCTGATATGTCATGTTCTTATGTGCACGATTTCAGCATGTGATAGTACTGTTTGTTTTAATTTTGCATCTAGCATAGTCAGCCTGTTACTGGGGTCTAGTGAACTGGTTGCCCATTGGTCTCCTATTTGAGGAGCTCTTATGCAACAGTCCATGATCTAGGACCGGGTAGTGTGGCTGAAACCCATTAGCTTTATTCAAAGTAGGGTTGTGTGGTCTTGTGTGAGGCATATAGCCCTTGAGCACAAGATCCATATCGTGCTTTCCTGGGTTTACTCTTTCCTTTATGACCTTGTGGAAGAGAGGGAGACTCACTCATATGTGATCGGGAGTTTTAGATATTCATGATACATTTTCTGATGGTTTTATGCATATTTACAAGAATTTATATCACTTCACTGGCACACTTTTCTGGCACACATCAGTAGAGCACATAGGTGGCGCACCAGACTAGCGCACCATACAGGCGCACTTGCCTGTTTTTCACTGCACACAGTGGTTTTTGGCATGGTAATTAGCATGTTTCCTGATTTGCTTTGCCTTTGGTTTTCTTTTGGTGTCTTTTTGGATATATCAGGAGGACTCCTGTCTATTTTCATCCATTTTTATGCATGGTAGCTTAAGTTTTGCATATAGCAAAGTGAGGACATTATCCACCCAATATTGTTGGATACATGGTTATATCCGTGCAATATCTTTGCACCGGTGTTTGTGATCCACCACTTGGGTGACCTTTCTGAGCATTAGGACACACCCTATAGTCCCTCTACCCATGTTTAGCATAAGGCACCACTTGCATATAGCGTTTCATTGCATATCGCCCTTGGGCGTACAGAAACTGGCTGAAAAGCCAACATTTCATATAAGTAAACGAAAAACCCATGAATGACTGATTTTTTGGGTGCACGAGGGTGCCTAATACTTTTCTCGTGCGTAACAGGGATCCTTGCCCATTTTCTGGTTCGTGTTGACCTTTTCCATTGGTTTTTATGGCATTGTTTTAATGTTTTAAAATGGTTTCCCTCGTCTCCCTTTTTCAAGTTGACTAGGTGGCGACTCCTGCATTTTTATCATTTGCTTTTTATTGTTTTGCCGTGACTTTGTTGGTCCTCGCGCATTTGGCCTTTCGTGCCAAGCATGAGGCTGTCGCCAGCATGGTTACAGATAGCACGAGTTAAAAGTCACCTTGATGGTGGTGAACCCACTACCAGAGAAAAAGAAGACGGCGTAGGAAGGGGAAAACGTCGACGAAGCTCGACCCAGAAGATCCAGATGCTTGACAAAACTAAATAAATTAAATGAGGGTGTTAAGAGAGAGAGCGAATTACCTAAATGATGGCTAGGTTGTCCTCCCGACAAGGCTCAATAGCGGCGCTCCTCTCTGATGGACACTCTGGTCGCGGAAGTCTTGGGGCTTCTTGGGGTGAGAGAATGGCTGGGTGTTGTGGAGAGTTCGAGGAGTTTTTTGGGTGCTTAGACGGGGGAAGGATCGGTGGTAAACGATGGGGACTATCAGCGATAGAGGCTTTTCTCTGGCATGGCTCCCTTAGTTTCTCCTCTTCTGCTACTCTCCCCTCTTCCTCGGGTTGTTTCTCAAGCTTTTAAGAGAGGTGGAAGGTGCAAAGGAGATCGTGGCATCGTGGTTGGGGTTACGTGGGAAGGAGGATGGGTGCAGTAGGGTGTCGTGAGGTCATCAGAATTATTTTGGTGTTTCTCTAAAGTTTGTGATTGAAGAAGGAAATGGTTGTATTGGGCTTGATGGGCCTGTGATCTAGGCTTCTATCTTTTGGGATTTTTGTTTTCATTTGTTTTTATTTTTAGAGAACTTTTAAGGGGTTTTGGGTGATAGATTTAGGTTTTTAATTGGGTTTTGATTAAATTTTGTTTTGTGATTTTTTATGGTTTAAATTAGATTAAATTTCTAAAGTTTTAATTACTTGGTTTTAGATTAAATTTTTTTTTGGATTATTGTTTTCTTCTTTTAAGATTTTTGTGATTTAGGGTTTAGGGATTTTAAAGTTTATTTTACTTAGTTTTTTTGTGGTTTTAATTAAGTTCTTTGATTTCATAATTCATGGTTTAATTAATTAGTTTCAAATTTGGGTTTTAATTATTTTAGTGGTTTTTAGGGTTTTGGATTTTAATTTGAGTTTTCAGTTTAAATTAGGGTTTTTGGGTTTTAATTAAGATTTTGAGTTTAATTAAGGGTTATGGGTTTTAATTAAGGTTTTGTGTTTAATTTAGGGTTTTCCTTGAATTTAAATGGATTAAAGTGGTTTAAATGGATTTTATGTGATTTTGACTTTAATTTGAGTCTTCACTTGATTAATTTGGATTTTAAGTAGATTTAAGTGGAATTTTTTCAATTTTGACCTTAATTAGGGTTTTCACTTTATTAATTAGGGTTTTAAGTGGATTTTGGTGAATTTTGTTTAATTTTGGTTTTAATTAGGATTTTACTTGATTAATTAGGGTTTTAAGTTGATTTAGGTGAATTTGTTTAATTTTGGTTTTAATTAGGGTTTTAATTGTTTCAAATGAATTTTATTTAGTTCTAATTCTCAATTATTCGTTTTTGCTTTGATTAGGTTAAATTAGGTTTGTATGGGTTTATGTGGTCTTGAGGGTTTAGGGTTTTTGTTGAGTTAGAGTTTTGGGGTGGTAGTTGTAACCAGAGCATCTTCCAAAGGAGCCTGCTGCCAAGTGACTACAAAATCAGGGTGTGTACAGCACCCATATCCCTCTCATTCAAAAAACTTAGGCAACCTGCAAAAATAATTTCCGCCAACCTCTGGCCAATGCCGGCAACCCGCATTCTCCAGCGTCATCCACGACGATCCTGAGTTTTCCGGCGTCAAACCTTAATCAGCAACTGTCTAGGCATGATCTCCGTGTGATAATCGACCAACTTCCTAAAGCACACGCTTGATCCAACGGTGCTGATCCCCTAAGGAGGAGGATCATTGGCGTTGAGAGACCTCACTAGAGTTTAAAAGGACCCACGGCTTCAGTCCATAGATGGTGCTTGGAACCCACTTCCAGCACATAGAGAGTACCCCTCGAAACCTAGCCAACCTAGTGATTCCCCCCGCCACCAGAGAACCACCTCCAACCCTTTTTAGCCTCGAAGTCCCCCTAAACCGCCGCAGCCAAAGCTTCCAGGAGTGTCGCTGGCAAGTTTCACTGGAAGAATAGCCACCTTCAGCCAAGTAATTTCTCACCTTTTAGTTTTAATCATGCTCCTTTAGGCCCATAGGGTTCTCCTTGGCCCTTTATTTTCATTACGCCGATGATCTCCGCCCCTGTCTGCCATCTTCCCCCCATTCGGCCACCACTGGCGAGGCCAGTGGCTTCCTTGGTCCAAATAAGGCCTCATAAGCCTCTTCTTCCTCCTCCCTGAGTCCCCATCACTCAGGAGGGGACCCCTGGCCCCCTATGCCTAGGAAAGTCGCCACAACCCCATTGACGGTTGACCCTCACCATGGAATCCACCAGAGTCCTCAGGATGCTCCCACTTCACACCACCATGCCAGGAAGCTTCGCCGCTTTGCCATGGACATCCCTACGTAGCCATGCCGTCGCCTCAACCTTTGAAACGCTGCCCCCATTGCTGTAACTTCCGTCGCTGACGCTCATGACAGGGGAAACACCTCAAGCCACCATAGACCTTGCCGACACCTCTGGAAGCTTCTGCATGCCACCTTGGAGCTTCACCGATCCTCGACATGCCGAGCCACCGCCTTTGGAAGCGCCACTATTGTAGCCTTGTTGTTTGAGTAGAATGCTGACAAGGGGGATCGACGGCACGTTTCGGCCGTCGAGGGCTCGATCGGTGCCAGTGGATCTTCCCCCCATCTCCTCCTCCAACTTCTCCGCCCCTCAGACTACCGATCAACTGCTGAGAGAGCCCAGATGGACTTCTTAGGCCATCACCGCCGGTGATCTTCTAATCGCCAATGGGGTTGATAGCTTTTAGGATTTTTTTAATTAAATTTCCATAGTTTTTAAAACATTGCAATTAGATCCTAGTAATTTGCTCTTTGGCCCTTGTATTTTTCAATTAAAATTGCATTTCTTTTGTTTCACTATAAATATTGCATATTTTACCCTACTTAATTTTAATTTCATTTTTAGTCCAATAAATGTTTGTTTTCTCCCAATTATGCCCTTGTAATCATATTTTTCATTGCAATTAAGTCCTAAAATTTGCATCATGACCCCAGAGATTTTTAAAATAAGTTCTCACTATGAGATTTGCATTCAGACCCATAAAAAAATTTGTGATCACACTGAATATCATAAAAATATAATTTGATCACATTTAAACCCTAGAACTTTGCATGAAAGCCCCTAAATTCTTGAAATACAGTTATTGAGTCTAAGATGTTTGCATCCATGCCCTTACTTTAATTTCAAATTCATTAATTAGGGTTTTAATTGTTTTAATACACATTTTGGCATTTTCTCACGTTTTTTTGATCATGTGCATTTATAATTTTGCATTTGAATATACTTTTCATCTAAAAATCATGCTTGCAATGTAAATTGATCCTTAAGTTCACATTTTAGTCACATTTGCACTTTAGGTGTGAATTTTGCACATTTGACCCTGAATTCTTAGGAAATTGCCAAGATACAATTTTCACACATTTCATACCACAGTGCCACATTTTCATTTAATCCATCATCCACATACTAAGATAAAAGTCACTGAATATACTTTAATCAGGATTTCCCCTTTTTTTCGTGAATTATGCGCTTTGGTCCCTACACTTGTCCTTTACCATGTTTACATTATTTTCTTGTATTTAATACCTTGTTTCCATCATGTTTTCTCGTAAATAACATTTTCCTGTCATTTTATATACATTTTGCATACATTAGACGATGTATCATGCACATGCACACATTTCTCACATCTGGCAATAGAAATTACCAAATTGCCTTTAGGCCACCAATTCATGCACATGCATGTTAGTTTTTGCACTAAGTCATGTCTAATCATTCCTCGACATCGTTTACACATTTAAGTATAGTTTTCATGCAATTTTGCATAGTTTTCATCATTCTATATGATTTTCTATGGATTTTTTCTCATTTTTTTTTTTGTATTCCTTTACTTGATGTTTGATTTGATTCCCTTTGTTGCACAATTTGGACTTTTTTGAATCGATTTGGATTTCATTGCCCAAGGGCATACATTAATTGACTTAAAGGCCTACAATGGCCCAATAGTGGATTATTTTCCTTTTTTTAAATTTTTATGACATTTTCCACGATTCTGACTATTTGATTTGACCCTATTTCAGACCCTTTCAATATAATGATAGTTTTTCGGACCATTCTCTTCAAAAACTTCATCATTTCATGTGATTTTCTTCGTATGTCATCATTTGGTTGTTTTACGCAGACTTCTTTGCAATTTGTCCATTTCGATTTTCGTGATGTTTTCTACGATTCTGATGATTTGGGTAGAACGCATTTTTTATTCTCTTGATGTCGATATGTTTTCACGGGCCACTCTTCTCCAAAACATCGTCATTTCATGTGATTTTCTTTATCATTTCATATTTTATTATTCCATCATTTCATGTGGTTTTCTTTGCAATTTTCGCATGCATCTTGCACATCCATTTGGTCTTGACTTGCCATTCATATTAGCATGACTGGAGCACAATACAGGCTTAGCAAGCATTTATTCAACCTTTAGCAAGCGAATCGGACTAGAAAGACCGAGTTTCTCGAGCATATGGGGTGCCTAATACGTTCCCTGTGTGTAAAAGGAATCCTTACCCATTCTCTGGCTTATAGACATTTGGCCTTCTGATTTGCATCATATGCATTCATCTCTTTTTGTGACTTGTTTGTGGTTTTTCTCGTCTTTCCCTTAAATGATTAGGTGGCGACTCCATTTTTTTCGTTTTATCTTATCTTACGCCTTCGCCATCTTAGCATGGTTGTGGCCTCCTCCCTCTAGTGCGACTCTGTGCTGGATTCCAGGGCAAGCATGGTCATAGAACTGGCAACTCCACTAGGGAGTAGCAGATTCTGGCTTTCAAGTTAGTCTTTTTTTGCTTGCTTGTTCTTTATTTTTGAGGCTTTGGCTTCACAAGTTTGCTTGTTTTCCGTGCTTGTGCTTGTTTGCTTATTTAGCATGCCTTTCACACTTTCTTTTACACATTTGCTCTGTCACTGCACTCACGTGCTATAGGTCTTGCCTTTTGATTTGATGGATGCTTTCTTTTCACAATCATGATGCCACGACACTCGCACATGCCATGATCATGTCTTTTGCTTGATGTTTGCTTGCTTGTTTGCCTTACTTGTGTGTTTTCTTCCCCTTTCGCATTGGAGATGTTTAGGAGAGTAGAGACATATTTGCTTTCCCCTTCTAGTTTAAAATAAAACACACAAACTCAGAGAAACAATTAATAAGGCAAAACTAGAGACCAATTCGAACTCTTATCCCCTTTGGTTAACAAAACACAAGTAAAAGACACAAAAGCATATTGCATGATTGATCATATTGGACATGCATCTTCTCCTCTTAGTCCACCTACAATTTGTGAAGGACAATTCTGGTAGCCCATTCTATAGCTTTGGCAAAGGGCGTGTTGCTAGTTTGTCTTCTCTTATCTGGGGTTGTGTCGGTTTTAGTAGAGGGTACAACTCCATGCTACTGTAGGAAATGAGGCCACCAACGCACCACTCGTTCACTACCTACGCTTTGGCTAGGATTTAGAGTGGGGACCTTACTTTCTAGCCTGAGTCGGAGAGCCATTTACTCATATGTGATCCCGAAGTAGACAGCTTGGTGGGACACACTAGATTGGTTAGAGAGAGCATAATAGATGCATCCAAGTGCATGAATGCCATTCACACCACTTCGATAATTGCATCTTGTTGCGGGTTTTAACACCAGTAGCTTTCATTTTTCCAGGCAGTGAGTGTGTTCCTTAGCCAGTGCTTGAGAGTTCCTGCCTTGATTGCCCCATTTGCGACGCTTCATTATTGATCATCTTTTCTCGAATTATTCGTCACTTTGACGATAGCTCGTCCTAGGATTCATCCCCTCATTTGCCACCGTAGTCTCATTCGCACACGTTCCCGGTCAGCCATGGCCCAATGTACCAGCGAGCCCCTCTCCACCATTATTGCTCAAGAGGGCACTCCATTTTTGGTCCCTCCAACCCACACTATGACTTCAACTATTTATTCTGTCCCCCCTGTACATCACGAAGCTTCTGCCCCCTACACCATTGGACATCTACAAACCTTGGCCAGTCTGGAGCTAGCACTGAGTCTATCTTAGTGGCCCCTGCTCGGGTTCCAGATGTATCATTGATGACCTTGCTCCCTCAGGGCCCTTTCTCTTTTAGGACTCAGCACACTATGGCGACATCCCTTGTAGGTTCCCTACCTCTAGGGCAATCTGTATCCGTCTCGTCTTTGACATCCGAACCTTTGACTGTGCCACCCCTCACCGTTCCTATGGGATCTCTTGCCGTACAAGTAGAATATCTATTTTCCCTTGCCTAGAAGATCGAGGGCATGACCTTTGCTATCCAATCTACTATGGAGCCTACTGTTCCTGAGGTTCCCCGATAGCCTGCTCCGGTGTTCCAAGCACCACCTTCTGCACCACCACCTTAGCCCTCACCCTAGCTCCTCACTGCACCCATGTTAGGTGTGACACCACTGCCTTAGACACACCACGTCACTGCATAGCATCCTACTCAAGCATCTGGTGGCCAACCCCTCGGGTTGGTTGGGGTATAGCATCCATAGAGCATATAGCCTAGTGATGTTCCACAGTAGCTGCTATTTACACATTCACCACCCATTGCTACACAGCTTTCTGCTCATCCTCCTCCCATACATCATCAGGTTCAGGCACTGTCATTCCCACAACCACATTCAGCACTTATGCATGGATATGTTGGCCATCATGCCAAAGCACCAGGAGGCATGATGGTGGACCCAATGGAGCACTTAGGTGCGACCCACACAACATATGTTGTTGTCCCCCCTACTGCATCACCCTCGTCGGCAGTAGCTCCAAATACCCTCCATGCCAGGGTGGGTGACCTGGAGAGAGCACTTCGACAAGTGTGGGGATGCGACCGCCAACCCTACGGATTCCTGGACCTCTGTTATTTCCCTGAGGTGACACTCCCACCACATTTCCAAATCTCGGATTTTGAAAATTACAACGGTAAGGGTTGCCCCATTTCACACCTTAAAGCATATTGCGGAGATCTCGCTCAGCTCTAGGCTGACGAGAGGCTACCGATCTTCCTTTTCTAGAAGAGTCTCATTGGTCCAACCCTTAAGTGGTTCACGTCGATTTACATGCGATTGATCAAGACTTGGAACGACCTCTCACAGGCATTCATGGACCAATATGCTTTTATTCTCAAATTCGTCCCAAAGGAGGAGGACCTTGTCGCCACTAGATAGAAAGCCCATGAGCCGTGTGGGGAGTACATCAATTGCTAGCGTGCCCTTGCATCGCAAGTGAGAGATAGACCCTCTGAGGAGGAGTCTATTGAAATTATTATTCGAGGCGCGTAGCCAAATGTTTAGGCTCAGTTGAGCATTCAGCCTGTCACCACCTTTCCATCTATGATAAGGGCTGGTGTGCATGTAGAAAACTCCCTTCGTAGCGGTAGTTTTCTTGCACTCTCTACCTTCACCAAGCAAGCCACATCTCTGGATCACCATGCTTGTAGTAGCACTCGTAACAGCGTTGGCACTAGTTACCCAAAGAGGCGGGATCCTCCCAAGCCTGTTGTCGCATACGTAGGGTCGCCCACCATGCCTGTCAATGTAATGAACCAACCAGGCCTAAATCAATTAGTCTATGCATCTGCACCTAGGGCACCGCGCACACCACAGATCACCACCACTGCCTAGCCGGTGTATCCCATGACACCGATCCAACAAGGGCCCCGCCCAACGGAGACTGCCTCAATGCGCTGCGCGACAGTACACCCCACTTGTTGATCCATTGAATGCCGTCCTCCCTAAGGTGGTGTCACTTCTGAACCATCCAGAGGTCCATCCCCTGCCAAATCCTCTTCTGGCGTGGTACAACACAAACCCCACTGCAATTTCCATCACTACATGGGTCATTCAACAGATAATTGCATGGCTCTTAAGAATGCCATTTAAGACATGATTGATCGTAAGGTCATCGTCATTGTCACCTAGGAGGTACACACTACACCAACACCACCACCTCCACGTGCACAAGCACCACTTGCCTATCCCAACGTTGTCAACCAACCCATGCTTGCACATTGCAACTCAGCAGGTGCTAGTGCCTTAGATATCCATTTCCTTTCTCCGTCTAGGTCTACGACATCTATAGTGGACCCCTTTGATCTGATCCATACTATTGATGAGTCTTTCCCTACTTGTCTTTATTGTTTGAGCCGTGCCAGTTCCAAGTCAGCAGTCCACATGATACGACTGATTGCAAGGGTGGAGCGTACCACTGCACCGTCAACCGTGCATTTAAGGGCACCCATTTGCCTACTCACCCAACTCACACATATTTATCTTATCTAGCATCCTATCTAGCTTGACCACTTCTTAGTTAGTTCGATGTCGGCGCCGCTGGAACTGGTAGCACGTAGCTCTCGTGTCATCCACTTGACAAAGGATACCTACTGTGTGCCCTATGATTATGCCATAGAGATGTGTGCAGAGGTCACTAGGTTTGGGCGGGTTTACAGGCCACCCGCACTAGCAGCCCAGCTTGATCGTTTAGTGTTGTTCCTTCATCAACCAGCTGCTCAACCTTCTAGGACGGCCCCTTGTTCAGTTCCTACCACTTCTACCAGGTAAGAGTAGCCCTTTGCCAACATCACATCTCAACTAAAGAATGTCAAGGCAGACATCTCTATTTGGGATCTCATCTACACTTCCTTAGAACATTGAGAGGCCATCCTTAGGGTCTTTCAGGCTGCTCACACCTCCCCCACTATAGAACTGTCCGTTCTTGAAAATATGGTGGGCATGATTGCAGAGCCTCACGTCATTTCTTTCTCCAATGAGGAATTGCCTCCAGTAGGAGTCAATCATTACTAACTCCTGTTCATTACTACGCAATATCAGAGCTTCTGAATTCCCCTCACCATGGTTGATAATAGCATGGGCCTAAACGCTTGCCCTCTGCATAGAGCATACAAAATCGGATTCAAAGTTGAGGATATCATACTAGCTACATTGGGAATGACAGCTTTCGATAACACGCATCACGACGCGCTAGGGATGCTGGTTATTCCTCTCACTATCAGGCCTATAGTCTTCGATGCTGAGTTCTATATTGTCGATCTGGAGTCGTCTTTCAATCTTCTACTTGGATGCCCTTGGTTGCACAAGCATCAAGTGATCCCCTTTACCCTCCATCATATGGTTAAGTTCCGCAGGGGCAACGACGTAGTTGTTGTCATAGCGAAAGATCTTGATAAAGAAAAGGTCGAGTCAATCTCCGCTGTCATGCTCCAGACCGTTCAGTTCGACCCCAAGCCATCTGACATCATGTTCCAGGTCAACCGTTTCGAGCCTGTTAACTACATTCCAGCTCTTGAGCGTGTCAGCTACTTGATTGTTCATAGTAATCCCCTTCGGATGATCGAAAACGTATGTCGCAAATGGGGATACATGAAAGGAACACCAATTGAGCGACACGACCAAAGAATCTCCAAGGCCATCTAGGCAGAGGAACGGTGAGAGTTCGAGGGACTAGGCTACGAGTGGTAGCCACACAAAGACGAATATTTGTGCATCAGAAGGCACAGGAAGATCTTTATTCTGTCGAATCTCACCAATTTTGTTAGTGTAGGGATACTTTATCCCAATCAGAGCCAGGCCACCATAGAGAGGAGCCGACGCCAGATGGTGCAGCCACCATCCCAACCGTCGGTAGTCATATTGATAGCATCAACCACCGAACCAACAACGAGCCCTGCGGTGATAGTCCTACAAGCAGTCACGTTAGCGGAACCATTAGTGCAGTTAGCCAATCTTGGACATCAATTACAGCAGTCTCACAGTCTAGATAAGTCAATGGCAGAGATGTAGACACCCCATATGCTTGTAGTGGGACCTTAAACCCTAAAACTAACCTAAATCAAATTCATAATTCGAAAACCTAACTCAAAACCCTAAAACTAGCATTAAACCCCAATCCAAACCTTAAACCCTAGGTTAAATCCTAAACCAAATTCAAGACCCTAATCCAAACCCTAAACTCTAGGTTAAACCCTAATCCAAACCATAAACCCTAGGTCAAACCCTAAACCCTAGGTTAAACCCTAATCCAAACCACAAACCCTAAAAATCCCTAAACCCTAGGTAACCCTAAGTCAAACCCTAAACCATAAGTCAAACCCCAAACCCTAATTTCAAACCCTAACAACCTAACCACTTCCCACCTTCATCATAACCACCTATAACAACCTCTATCCACCTAAACAAACCCTAACTACTACCCACCTTCATCATAACAACTTGTAACAACTTCCAATAGCTTCTAACAAACAACAACAACCCATGACAACCATGGCAAGCCTATAAATACCCCATTTGCAAGTGAGAAAAAGAAAAAAAAAGAGGAGAGAGAGAGTGGTTGGAAAATTGGAGAGGAGAGTCCCCAAATCCTTTTCCTCTCAACCAAAGCAACCAGAGAGGTTCAGGAGCAAAGAGGAAGCTCGAGGAGGAGAGAAATCTAAGTTTCAAGCCATCTCTGGCAAGCTCCGACGACCTCTAGCGAGCTCCGACGGCCAACTCCACTGCCAGACCAGGTAAGCCCTCCACAGACCTCAATTTCCTTCCAGAATAATCTCCTAGGTCTCCCTTGTCCTTCCCAAGTCGATTCTAGTAAAGCCAGAGGTCATCCCTGGTTGGAATCGTGGCTTTAGGTGTCACCGGAGCTTTTCTCCAGCGACGGGGCTGGAGGCACGAATCAAGTGATCGATTCGTGCCCTAGGGTGCTCGAACCTCTCCCCTTGGACCTCCTCTTACTTCTCCACCCATCAAAACTCCACTTTAGTCGCTGTGGAAGGCACTAGTGGAATCTCACCGAAATCGCGACATATTGTCGTCGCTGGGGAAGACAATGAACAATGCTGCACGATCGAGCGCCTCCAGCTCTGCCACGCCTCTTTAAGTCTCCAAAAAAATTCCTTGACGTGCCCCTAGCACTTCAGAGCAATCAAAGTCAAGCTTCGTGCCCTGGACCACTCCCGCAGCTAAGCTCGTTGGAGAGGACGACGTCGACGGTAGGCGGAACCCAAGATCGAGAGGATGGCCACCATTCTTGCTCTTGGATGATGGAAGACCATTCTCTTAGCCTCCCAAAGCCTCCAGGAGCCCTGAGTGTCGCGCCACAGCCCTCTGGAACCACCATCTTCCTCAGCGTCGTCGCGTCGATGGCGAGGGAGGTGGGAGGCCAACTGCAGCCGTCAAACCTCAGATCAGAGCCATTGGATCTCCTCCCCTCCTTCTTCTCTAACTTCTAGTAGGACCTGATACTTGATCAGGCATCGGGATGCCCCGAAAGGGAATTCTAGGTAGTCGTCAACGACAGAGTTTCGTTGTCGACGGCTGTCGTCTCTTTTTTTAATAAAAAATTATAAAAAATTTAAAAAAAGTTTTCTTTGAATAAATTTCTATTCTTTTGTTTTCCTTAGTGAGGTCCTTATTTTCTTACAATAGGTCTTTTCTCCTACATTTAGGTCTTTGCAATATTTTTTTTAATCATTTAAATAATGTTTGTCTTGAAATATTTCAGAGGAACCCCTATAAGTTTTTATTAGTGTTTTCCAAGTTTAAAAGTTTGATGAAAACCCCCAGAGTTACTTTTCATGCATTTAAATCCAGCATATTTGCATTTGAAACCCTGAGCATTACTAAAGCTATTCTGAATGCATGTTTTCCTGTCAAAATTGCAAATTAAAACCTAAGAATTTAAATATATACTCAGATGTGTTCAAAATTGCATTTTAGCCCCTGAACTTTACTAATTTCTCATTGAATGCTTATTTTCTCAAGAGAAATTATAGAATGGACCCTAAACTCCTTATTTTCAAACATAAACACTTTTTATTGCACATTTATCCCTGAATTTCTTCAGAAATGCATTAAATACACGTTTTAATGGCAAAATTGCATATTGACCCGTAGGGATCTTGAATTTGACCAAAAATGCACAATTTTACACATTTAACCATAGATTTCTTCAAAATTACACAAAATGGGTTTTCCTACGTATTTTTGATGATTTTGCCTCAAAATTTCAGTTTTCATTCAGAATTTGGGAATTTTGCACAAAAGCTCCTAGAGTTTACATTTTTACACTCACACATGCATTTTGTACATTTTGTTGCACTTTTTCATGTATATTTTCTTGTGTCTTCTTTCTTGCATCATGCATGCATTTCTAACCCATTTCAAACTTGTTTTTCTCATTGTTTCCCGATTTTCTTCTGACTTTTACGATTGTGATTTGATTTGATTTTCCATCGCCCGAGGGCATACATTAACAGGCTTAATAATGCCGACATTGTCCCGAATGAGGATTATTTTCCCTAATTTGATTTTCTCAGATTTCTTCAAGTTTCTGCTGATTTGTGTGACGCTTTCTGGGAGTTTCTCGATTTTTCACGATTTTCCTCATCTCCCACGGGTGTATAGTAAAGCGACATGTTCAATGCTTACATTTGTCCCTCGGATTAACATTTTTCCTTTTATTCATTTCTTCTCTTTGATTTGGCATGTTTTCGCAGTTAGTTTAAGCATGTGCATTCTGAATAGGCAAGCATATACACAATAGACCATTAGCAGGTAGGAAACCTAGAAAGATCGATTTCTTCGGGTGTATGGGGGTGCCTAACCCCTTCCCCATGCGTAACAAGAATCCTTACCCATTCTCTAGCCCACATTGATTTGTGCACAACATCCATTAGGCACGGAGTATACATGTTTTCTTCATCTTGATTTCTTCTTAGTTTTCCTTCGTGTTTGGTTTTTCTCGTATTTCCATTAAAAGACTAAGTGGCGACTCCATTCCTTATCCTTTCTTATCTTTCCTTGGTGTTTCTAAGTATAGTCTTCTTCTCCTGATTCACCATCTTCGCTATGACCGTATCGGGACACCTCGTGTGCTTCCATGCATCATAGGAGAGCCATGCAGGGTTCCACTAGCATGGTTACAAGAGCAGAGGGCTATTGAGTATTCAGATTGCACCTCAATAGAAGATGAAACAGTCAACAGCGCAATTCAGTTGAGTGATCAAGTTAGTGACCTAGAGCAGTTGTTTCAAGAGCAGTTGTCAGTATGGGCCGAAGACACAGTCGAGCATCAAAGGCTGAGAAAAGGAAATACCAAAGTCTCAGAATCAGAGCTAGCAATCCTTCATCAGCAGCCGGACCTCTCATCCATCATCGTCCTGGCTGAGTCACAACCAGAACCCACTAGACCAGTAGAGTTAATCTCTTTGGAGCCGAGAGGCAAGTCTAGATGGTACATGCAGTTGAAGCCTCACGTTAGTTAAGGTGAGGGTTAAAAAAAACACCCTGAGTTAAGCTTAGGTGGAAAGTTAGGCAGCATTACTTCCATCAGTCAACAGCTAGACAACCGCCAGTCAATAGCACTACTTGTACATACTACAGAAAATACTAAAAAACATAAAACCCAAAAAAAATAAGAAAATCAAAAAATAGCATCAGTGGCGAAGGAAATAGATCAACATAGCGAGTCAGCAGACCCCACCATCAAAGGGCTAGAGGTCATGCAGTGTAGATATAAGAACACCAATGTCAGTGCGACCATTATGAAGAACCATCAGGGGCAGAAGTTAGAGCACATCTTGTCCTTCGATCTCATTGATCCAACCTCCAATGTGGAAATCCTATTAGAGCTCATCGCTTATGAGGAAAAGGATGATGACATGGATGAAAACAGTGAGACACCTGAATTCTAGCCCTACGACAATGATCCAGAGGGGCCAAATATGCATGTCGAGGAAAGAACTGAACAAGTGAAATCGGTACAATAGAAGATATCAAGGAGGTACTTGTCAATGCTAAGCTATCACCATAGGCCAATACAGATTTCATAGCATTTCTAAATGAATAGATAGATGTCTTCGCCTGGAGCTATGACGACATGGTCGGTTTGGGTGTCGAAGTGGTGGTACACACATTACCTATGAAGCCTATCAAGAGGCCCGTCAAGCAAAAACTTAGGAGATGGCGACCTCATTGGATCTTGAAGCTCAAAGAGGAAATCATGAAGTAGCACAAGGTGAACTTCCTCAAGGTGGTGTCGTACCCAGAATGGTTAGCAAATGTTGTCCTAGTGCCAAAGAAAGACGGGAAGGTCCATTTGTGCATCGACTACAGAGACCTCAACAAAGCATGCCCTAAAGATGATTTCCCACTTCCTCACGTAGATGTCTTGGTGGACAATATAGCTGGACACAAAATGTTATCATTTATGGATGGTTTCTCGAGGTACAACCAGATCAAGATGGCTGAGGAGGATATGGAGAAGACATCTTTCATCAACCCCTAGGGAGTTTTATGCTATCGTGTGATGGCATTTGGGCTTCAGAATGTCGATGGTACTTATCAAAGGTTAATGACCGCACTCTTCCATGATCCCATGCTCTAGGAGATAAAGGTCTATGTAGAGAATATGATTGCCAAGTCCAATGAGCTTGAGAAACACCTGATCTGTTTGAGAAAGTTGTTTGATCGGCTCAGAAAGTACAAACTCCATCTTAATCCCAACAAATGCATATTCAGTGCGTCTTCCGACAAACTTCTAGGATACATCATCAGTCAAAGGGGAATCAAGGTTGACCTTAGTAAAGCAACAACCTTCATTGATATGCCTTCCCTTACATCTGAGATGGAAGCTCGGAGCTTATTGGGCTTATTACAATATATCAATCGGTTCATTATGTAGCTTACCCCTATCTGTGAGCCTATCTTCAAGCTGTTAAGAAAGAATGTGCAAGTCTACTAGAATGAGGAATGTCAAGCTGCCTTCGACAAAATCTAGCGGCTCCTTACAAAACCTCTCGTCCTAGTTCCACCCACACTAGGATGACTTTTGTTGTTATATCTTTCCACCACTCAACACTCCATGGGTGAAGTCCTTGGGTAGCACGATGAGACGGGACATAGGGAGAGAGCCATTTATTACCTGAGCAAGAAGTGCAATGATTACGAAGCTAGGTATAGTCCCATTGGGAAGATCTGCCTATCCCTTTTTCGGGCCACCCAACACCTCAAGCACTATATGATGGCGTATCTGGTCCTTCTCTTATGCCAACATTACCCCATGAAGTACTTGTTCCAAAAGCCAGCATTAGTGGGATGATGTGTGAAATGGTAGGTGATGCTATCCCAGTACGACATTACAATTGTCATATAGAAATCAATGAAAGCGCAAGTAGTAGTGAACCACCTAGCTGACTTACCACTACCAGATTACGAGCCTTTGTAGACGTAGTACCTGAATGAAGACACCCTATTCTCCATGGGAGATATAGATTATGAGGAGCCAAAAGACAGGTCCCAGTGGCATATATACTTTGATGGAGTAGTTAACAAGAGGGGTAGAGGAATCGACACAGTATTGTCGACACCACAGGGACAAATGATCCCTTTCTCTAGAAAGCTCACTTTCGAGTGCAGCAACAATGAAGCCAAGTACGAGGCATGCATCATCGGACTACAAATTGCATTAGAACATGGTGCACGAAAGCTACAAGTGCACGGAGATGCCATGTTAGTCATATCCTAGATCAATGGGGACTGGAAAACTAAAGATCCAAAGTTCGTGCCATATCACAAGTATCTCTTATAGCTCATCAAGGAGCTCAAGGAAGTGCACTTTTCCTTCATGAGTAGAGCTAAAAATTCCTACACAGATGCACTAGCAACCCTTGCCTCTTGGCTCACCATACCTGAAGAGCGCACAATCAATTTATCGGTCACCCGAGTAGAGTTGCCCGTTCATTGCATGAGAATAGAGGAAACGAACCCATTCGTAGAGCTTCCATGGTATCACAAAATTAAAACCTTCCTAGAATCGGGCGATCTCCCAACCGACACATCGGCAACAAATAAAAAGACCATGGTGCACCTGATGTCATGATACGTGGGGGATGGAGGGCAATTATACAGAAGGTCATATAACAAAATGCTTTTGCGGTGTGTCGACAAGAAGGAGGCCGATACAATGATGCTTCAAATCCATGCTAGGACATGTGGCCCTTATATTGTAGACACCCCAATATGCTTGCAAACGAACCAAACCCTAACAAGATTCTAAAAAAACCTAAAAAACCAAATAAAACTATAAAAAACCAAACGAAACCCTAGGAAAACCCTAAAAAGTCTTAAAAACCCTAGGAAAACCCTAAAAAGTTTTAAAAAGCCTAAAAACCCTAGGAAAAACCTAAAAACCCTAGAAAAAATCCTAAAATACAAAACAAAACCATAAAACCCTAACAAACTAAACAAAACCATAAAACCCTAAATAAACCTTAAAACCTAGGTTAAACTCTAATCTAAATCTTAAACCCTTGGTTAAGGCCTAAATTAAATTCAAAACCGTAATCCAAACTGAAAACCTAGGTCAAACCCTAAACCATAAGTCAAACCCCAACAAACTTAACCACTTCCCACTTCACTTCAACCACCTTAACCACTTTCCACTTCACTCCAACCACCTTAACCACTTCCCACCACTTCTTAACCACCTTAACCACTTCCCACTTCATTCCAACCACCTTAACCACTTCCCACCTCTTCTTAACCACCTTAACCACTTCCCACTTCACTCCAACCACCTTAACCACTTCTCACCACTTCTTAATAACCTTAACCACTTCCCAATTCATTCCAACCACCTTAACCACTACCCACCTCTTCTTAACCACCTTAACCACCTTCCACTCAAACCATAACAACCAACCAAGCCATTTGGAAGCCTATAAATAGCCCCATTTGCAAGTAAAAAGGGGACTTTTGGAAAATTGAGAGAAGAGCTTTCCAAAGCTTTTTCTCCCAATTAGAGCTACTAGAGTGATCTTGGAGCAAGGAGGAAGCTCGTGGATGAGAGAATTCAGAGTTTTCAATCGTCTCCAACGAGCTCCGACAGTCAACTTCACTGCCAGTCTAGGTATGCCTTCCATTGACTTCAATTCATGTTACAAATGTTCTCCTAGGTCTCCCTCTGTCTCCCTTGACCGATTCCAGCAGAGCAAGAGGTCACCTCTGGTCAGAATCAAGCTCTCAGGCCTCGCTGGAGCAATTTTCCGATGGCCTAGGTGGGGGCGTGAATCCACTGGTTGATTTGAGCCCCAGGGCCTTCGATCCTCCTTCCCAAACCTCCCTCTTGCTTCTCCACCCATCAAAACCCCACTCCAGTCACTGCGGAAGCCTCCACAGAAGCTCGTCGGAATTGCAACGTCTCGCCGTCGCTGGGGAAGAAAACTGTAAACAGTAAAGGGACACGCACCTCCTGCATTGCCGTGCCCTTCCAATCCTCTAGGAAGTTCCACGGCATGCCCCCAGCACTCCGGAGCCTTCAGAGCCAAGCCACAAACCCTAGATCACTCCCGCAACCAAGCCAATCGGAGAAGACGACGGCGACGACATGTGGAACCTAACATTGCGCGATCTTCCTCCATTTTTGTCCCTAATGGAAGGGGAATGATCCTCAGCACATGACCAAGCCTCCTAGATCCTTGAGCGACGTGCCGTGACCCTTTAGCAGCCTCCTTCTTCTCCGATGCTGTCACCAGAGTGCCTCGACGGCGAGGGGGACGAGTAGCCCACACCAGTCGTTGAATCCTAGATCCAGACCTTCAAATCCTCTCCTCCTCTTCTCTTCTTGCTCATTGTGCCTCCTGATCTCCGATTAGGCTTTGGAATACACTAGAGAAGCATCCTCGGAGGTCATCAACTGTAGAGTTCCATCGCTGGCGGTCGTCGATTCTTCTTCCTTTTAAATAATATAAAAATAAGTTTTCTTTGATTAAATTTCTGAAACTTTTGTTTTGTTACATTCAGGTCCTTATTTTATTACAAATAGGTCATTTTCCTTACTATTAGGACCCTGCATTTTTTTAAAATTGTTTGAATAATGTTTGAATTGAAAATATTGCAATGTGCCCCCTAAGCTTTCTTAATAATGCTTTCCTGGCTAAAAAGTTTGATGAAAGCCCCCCTGATTTGCTTTTCATGCATTAAAGTCCAGTATTTTTTGCATTTTAAAACCCTAAGTTTCATGAAAATCATTCTGAATGCATATTTCTCTGTTTAAATTGCATTTAAAACCCTAAGTTTCATGAAAATAATTTTGAATGCATATTTCTCTGGTTAAATTGCATTTAAACCCCTAAGTTTCATGAAAATAACTCTGAATGCGTATTTCTTTGTTAAAATTGCAAATTAAACATTGAGAATTCAAATATTTGCACAAATGTGACTATATTGCATTTTAGCCCCCGAACTTTGATGATTTCACACTAAATGCATGTTTCTAGGGTAAAATTGCTGAATTGTCCCTGGAACTTTTTGTTTTCAATAATGGACTCTTTTTCTTGCATATTTTACCCTCAATTTCCACAGAATTGCATTGAATACATGTTTTAGTGGCAAAATTGCATTTTGACCCCTAGGAATCTTTAATTTGACTAAAAAAGCATAGTTTTACACATTTAACCCTAGATTTCTTCAAAATTACATGAAATGTGTTTTTCTATGTATTTTTGATGGTTTAACCTCACAATTTCATTTTTCACTCAGAATTTAGGAATTTTTCCCAAAAGCCCCTAGAATTCACATTTTTACACTCTCACATGCATTTTGCACATTTTGTTGCTATTTTTCATGCATGTTTTCTGGTGATTTTTTCCTTGCATGGTGCATGCATTTATAACTCATTTCAAGCTTGGTTTTTCCATCATTTCTTGGATTTTTCCGATTTTCGCATCGTTGATTTGATTTTGTTTTCTATCGCCCGAGGGCATACATTAACAGGCTTAACAATGCCGACATTGTCCTGAATGAGGATTATTTTCCCTAATTTGATTTTCTCAGATTTCTTTGAGTTTTTGCTGATTTGTGTGATGCTTTCCGAGAGTTTTCTCGACTTTCACGATTTTCCTCATCTCCCACGGGCATACAGTAAAGCGACATTCTCAATGCCTACATTTGTCCCTCGCATTATCTTTTTTCCGTTTATTCTTTTCTTCTCTTTGATTTGGCATGTTTTCCAATTATCTTTAGCATATGCATTCAGAATAGGCAAGCATACACACAAATAGACCATTTAGCAAGTAGGAAACCTAGAAAGAGTGAGTTCCTTGGGCACATGGGGGTGCCTAATCCCATCCCCATGTGTAACAATAATCCTTACCCTTTCTCTAGCCCGCATTGATTTGTGCACTGCATCCATTAGGCACAGAGCATACATGTATTCTTCATCTTGTTATCTTCTTGGTTTTCCTCGTCTTTCCATTAAAAGACTAGGTGGCGACTGTGACCATGCCGGTGGAACCCCTGGGTGCGGTTCACCAAAACCTGACTCCGGTGTGCGGGAACACACTGGGAGGTCCGATACAGTCACGGCAAAAATGGTGAATCCGGAGGAAGAGACAAGACTC
>JAMKQA010056895.1:0-16327 GCA_024699735.1 Posidonia australis | reverse complement strand
CCCCCCCCCCCCCCCCCCCCCCCAGAGGGTGTGTCGCTAGACAGAACTAGGGAAAAGGCAAGAGGACGAACAAAGTTGATGAGACCCGATGGATTCCCTAGGAAAGAACTAGGAGAGAGAGGATAAACTCCTGACGTTCCAATATCCTTGGAGCTTGCCGACTTAGACAAGGTAAGGTTAGCTATTCTAGGGTGTGCACATGCATGTGCAGGTGTGGGTGCAAGTGTATGTGTGTGCTGCCTCCTGTGGGTTGACGACAATGCCTTCATTGTCAATCAAATCCTGAATAGCATTTCGGAGAGTGTAACACTTGTTTGTCAAATGTCCACAGGTGCGATGGAATTTGCCGAACAAGTTTAGCTTATACCACTTGGGAAGCAGGCTCAATGGTGGATGAACCTCCGGTAGTTGTAGGAATGGCGCAACTTTAGGAAAGATGGCACTTAACGACTTTCTAAGTGGAGTGAAGTGGCTTTCCCTACGGCGAGGTCGCTTTTGCCGTTGTTGCTGCCCTTACTGAACTAACTGAACATGACGTGCCAGCTCAACGGTGGTGCATGGGTGTGTAAGGCACGCTGAACTAGATGTTGGTGAGGGTGAAGACTTGGATGTGGGTGTTGTGCCAACAACAAAGGTCCCACTATCAATCAAAGTCTGAACGACATCCTGCAGAGTGTGGCAATTATCAGTCAAACGCCCCAGGGGTAGGTGATAATTGCAATATACACCCATGTCATACCATCGAGTAAGTAAAGTTGGTGGAGGATGCAGATCCAGGAGTCTCAAAAGTGACACAACCCAAGGAAAAACAGCGCTCAACGACTCTCCCAGTGGAGTGTAGTCACTTCCAACGTGACGACATTGTTTCTTCTTAGTTCGCTATCCTTGGCAAGCCAATGCAACGTGATGCACTGGCTTAACAGTGGAAAGTGTGTGTACAGTGTGTAATGATGACCTATGTGTTGGGACCTGAACCTGATGCTGAGATGGGCAGTGAGTATGCTGTGCTATGTGTGGTATTGAGCGCGAGAGAAATAGCTATGGCACTGGTACGGCTCCGGGCGACGAACTCGAGAAATGTTGTACTCTTGCACAACTAATAGGTTGGTTCTTAAGTGGATGTGATGCATGTTGTGATAAATGCAATTGTGGTGCAGGAGGTAGAGATAACGCCCCTATCGCCGGAGTAGTGTGAAGCTGGGGTGATGGTATGGGCGATAGAGAAGTTGGGTGAGCCTGCAATGCTATAATGGTCTGCATTGGAACCTCAGGAGTTGAAAGAGGAGTACTCTCAATAGGATCAAGAGAAAGGGCCATGTGCTCAAGCCTTTAGGCCAAAGCTCTCAAGTACTAAGCCCATGTGGCCGAACACCCATCAAAAGATAGGTCAGAAGGAGAGAGCTGACAGGAGTGGCCCCTAAAACAAATGCAACCGTAGATGCTTGAACTCCTAAAATAGGAGGGCCCAAGTGATAGGGTGCAGTTGGCAGAACTTCTGGGACCCATGTGGTAGTCATCGCAATCGATTCAGTGACGGGCCCTAGATCGGTTTGTGTCTACCCCTGTCCCAAGAAAGGAGGTAGAGATCCTCCATGATTCCCAAATCGGGACACATGGTGGGAAGAAGAAGCACCCAAAGTGGGAGAAGGAGACTCTGAATGAGGGACCCTCTTCAAAACAATAACTAGCGGTTTGCAAGTTTGCGGGGCCATGGCTAGCCGCAAGCGATATGAATGGAGTTGCAGCAAAAGACAAACGCACGAGCTCTAAGATGAACTATTGTCAAAAGCGGCCAATATCTCAGAAAAGGCAAGAGAAAACAACCATAGGAGGCCGCCCACAACAATGACACCATAGTTCCTAGCTGAGGACCTAGCAACAAGCTACATGAGAAAATAGGCAAGAAAAATTGGTATCAGAACCTGAACAACGACGCACAGACAAATGCAAGTTATTAAAGTGGTATGCAATGACACATAATGCGGATGAATGTCCTAAAGTGCACTCTCTCACCATGCATGTCCCATATGGGGTTGACCACACGGGACACACTCATGGGTTTTAGGTTTTGACTCTGGTCAGAAAAGTAAGGTTCCCGTTCTAAATCCTGGCCAAAGCATAGGCAGTGAATGGGTGGTGCGTTGGTGGCCTCATCTCCTGCAGTAGCATGGAGATATACCCTCTACTAACATCGACACGATCCCAGACAAGGGGGGACAAACTAGCTACACACCCTATGCCAAAGCTATAGAACGGGCTACCAGAATTGTCCTTCGCAAACTATAGTTGGACTCAGAGGAGAAGATGCATGCTTTCTAAAATGATCATTCATGTAATATGCTTTTGTGTCTTTTACTTGCGTTTTATTAAACCAAGGGGATTGTGAGCATTTGTCTCTAGTTATGCCTTATTATTTGTTTGTCTAAGTTTGTGTATTTTATTTTAACCAGAAAGTGAGGCAAAAGATGTCTCTACTCTCCTAATCATGGTAAAAATAGAGCAGGGGAAGAAAACACACAATCATGGCATCCAAACACTCAAGGAACAAACAAAAGGCATGAGCAAGGCATGTGCTAGTGTAGTGTTAACTGGTAGGTGAAAAAAAAGAAGCAAGCATCATAACAAAAGACATGGATCAAGTCATGTGCATGTGTTGTGGCATAGCAATCGTGTAAAAAGGCATGTCTAGTCAAATATATACAAACAAGTAAAATAAGTAGGCAAACACAAATTGTATAAACCAATGACAAGCAAGAAAACCAAAACGAAAGCTAGAATCTGGTTATCCCTAGCAAAGTCGCCAGTTCTTGTGACCATGTAGGTGGAATCCTGCACAGCTCTCAAGGTGCGTGGAAGCACACAATGTGTCCCGATACAGTCACGACGAAGATGGTGAATTTGGGGAAGGTGACTAGACTCGGAAACACCAAGGAAAGATAAGAATAGGATAAGGAAAATGAGTTGCCACCTAGTCTTTTAATGGAAAGACGTGGAAAATCAAACACAAAGGAAAACCTAAAGAAATCAAGGTGAAGAAAACATATGTATGCTCCGTGCCCAATCGATGTAGTGCACAAACCAATGTGGACCAGTGAAAGGGTAAGGATTCTTGTTACGTATGGGGAAGGGGTTAGGCACCCCCATGAACCCGAAGAACTCGTTCTTTCTAGGTTTCCAGCTTGCTATTGGTCTGTTGTGTGTACGCTTGTTTACTCTGAATGCACATGCCTAAGATGACTGTGAAAATATGCCAAATCAAAGAAACGAAATGAATAAAAAAGAAAAACTGATAATCTGGGGGATAATGTAGGCATTGAAAATATCGCTTTACTCTACGCCCTTTGGCGATGAGAAAATTGTGAAAATCGGGAATACTCGAAAAGCATCACGTAAATCAGCGGAAACTTGAAGAAATTCGAGAAAATTAAATTAGAGAAAATAATCCTCATTCGGGTCAATGTCGGCATTGTCAAGCTTGTTAATGTACGCCCTCGGGTGATGAAAATTCAAATCAAATCAAAATCATAAAAGTCAGAAGAAATCTAGGAAACAATGTGAAAATCAAGTTTGAAATGAGTTGAAAATGTATGCATGATGTAATGAAGAAGGCATGAGAAAATATGCATGAAAAAGGGGAACAAAATGGACAAAAAGAGAGCATGTGTGAAATATGTAAATTCCAGGGGCCTCTATGCAAAAATCACATATCCTGAATAAGGGCTGAGATTCTAGGGCTAAATCAGCAAAAATGCTTAAGAAAACACTCTTTATGTAATTTTGAAGAAGTTGGGGGTTAAATGTGCAAAACTATGCATTTTTGGTCAAAATCAGGATTCCTAGGGTCCAATCTGTAGTTTGGTCAGTAAAACATGTGTTTAATGCAATTCTAAAGAAATTCAGGGTTAAATGTGCAAGATAATGGACTTATGCTTGAAAACATGAAACTTCAAGGACTGTTCTACAAATTTACCCTAATAACATGCATTTAGTGTGAATTCAGTGAAGTTCAGGGTCTAAAATCCAATTTTGAGCACAATTGAGTAAAAATTTAAATCTCCAGGGTTTAATTTGCAATTGTGCCAGAAACATCATGCATTCAGAATAGTTTCAATGAAACCTAGGATTTTCTGTGCAAATTATGGACTTAAGATGAATTAAAAGTAAATCAGAGGGTTTATGTCAAAATTTAGAGCTTGGAAAACATTAACAAAAATGTTCATGGCTCACTCTGCAATTCTTCCAAACAAATCATTATTAAAATGATTAAAAAACTCATGCAGGGGCTTAAATGCAAGAAATAAGGACTTAATTGCAATAAAAGGAAAGATACAGAGTTTTTTAAAAAGAAACTTTTATTATTTTATTTTTTTCTTTAAAAAAAGAGCGACGACCGCCGACGACAGAACTTCGCAGTTGACAGCCATCTGGGATGTCCTTCCAGGCCATCTTGATGGCTGATCTTGCATCCAAGCCCAATGGGAGCAAGAAGGAGGGAAGAGGAACACATCCAGCGGCTCCGATGAGGCACTGGATTGTCGGAGGTCTCCTCTAGTCTCCCTCGCCGTCGACACGACTCCAGCGATGGCATCAGAGAAGAAGAGGTCTTTGGAGGTAGCAGCATGGCATTTCTAGGCTCTAGGAAGGCTAAAGGCGCGGAGAGGAAGGTTTCCCACCCACCGGAAGGAAGAATGGGTGTGTGAGCTCCTCTCCTGATCACGCTCTGGTTCAGCTCCGACGACGGCGATTATAGAGGAGGATCGAGGCTCGAATCGAGGTCTTGGAAGCTTTGGTGTGTTGGGGGAGAGAAGGGGAACGTGTCGCGGGGGTTGGAGAGGTGCGATGAGGTGTGAGGCATCCGGTCTATCTGTACTGTAGCCCTTCTTCTCTGGAGACAGAAAGGGTAGCAACCGGCGAGCTTCTCCAGAGGCTTCCAGAGTGGATTTCGTAGCTTCCAGAGCAGTGCAGAAGCAAGAGGGAGTCTATCCTAACCAGATGGAGCATGCCAGGGCACGAATCATTCACTAGATTCGTGCCCCCACCTCCCTCGCCGAAATATCGGGTCCGACAACCCAAATTCTGCCTGATTCTGACCAAGGGGACCACCTTGATTTACTGGAATCAACTAGGAAAGGTAGACGATGACCCAAATATCGGGAAAGGTTTTGAATTTGGTTTAGGGATTTGGATTAGATTTAGGGTTTTGGATTAGGTTTAGGTTAGTTTTAGGGTTTTGGATTAGGTTTTGAATTAGATTTAGGGTTTTGGATTATGTTTTGAATTGGAGTTAGGTTTCTGGATTAGGTTTAGGGCTTTGGATTAGGTTGAATTAGATTTAGGGTTTTGATTTAGGTTGAGGAATTTGGATTAGATTTAGGGTTTTGGACTAGGTTTAGTTTAGTTTTAGTGTTTTGGATTGTGTTTTGTGGATGAAATTTGGTTTGGATGTCTAGTTGGTCTTGGGGAAAAGTAATTGAGAGCCCAACAACCAAATGTCCATTCCAGAAGAGACTACCTGCCAACTTGCAAAATTGGGGTGTCTACACAAGTCAAATTGTGATGATTAGGATTATTGTGGTGGACTTTATTATTGTGATCAATTTAATTATTTAAGAGTGACCTTATTGTTTGATCAAATAATGCATTTCTTGTTGGCTAGGTGTGATTTTAGTTGCTTGTTACCTACATTTATTACTTCGTTTGTTTCTGAGTTCAGTATTTAGATCGCTTGCTTGTTTAGTTGGACTATTTATCTACCCTCAATTAGGCTGGAAAGTTGTATACCTATTAGAGGAGGATGACACCTTCGACTCAGTTGACACTACAGAGATTCACAAGCCATAGGTAGCTCTCGATGGGTAGTGGTGGCACTCAAACTCACTGTAAGGTAGTGTGATGGACTTGGCTCCAAGCCAAACTCTTTAGGGTCCTGCACCTGTTTTTTTTTAATATCATTGACTTTTCTTTTGCTCCCTCATAAACGCGCAGTTTCATTCTAAACTTGACTTGGAGGTAATTGGCACCCAATCTATTTTGGAGGCCTTTATTGCAAGAGGGTGGGTAAGTCCCTCAAAGGTGTAATTTTACTAGGTGCATACTCCAACTCCCCTCTAACGTATGGTAAGGGTAGAGTAACTTCGCACGCCTCTCTCTCTTGGGATGACTTCTGTCTTCTTTATTCTTTTATGCCCTTGTAAATGTATGTTTTCTTTTCTGGCTTACACTCTCAGTCGCCCCTAACATTTTATCTCCTTCTTGGAGGTGCAAGATCCTTATGGAGTTTTGACATTTCGTCTGACTTTGATGTTCAGTGGCTCCCTTGCTAACTTGGTTGTCTAAGTAGTGACAACTGAGGTGGGATAATCCCTTCCGACATTGGTGAGCTTTTCTAATTTTCATCATCAAGCAAAATGTTATTGGCAAGCAAACTATTATTTTCTATTGCTTTTAAAGTTTTTCTTTGTTTTTTTTTTTTGACTCTTGTGATTTTTTCTATTTTTTTTGGGTTTTGATATATGTTGATGCAAAAAGGAAACATCAAAGGAAACAAAAGAAAAGGATACGGCCCAAGTGATAGGAGAAGCATCAGAGGAAACATCAGAGGAAACTTGACTTATTGCTGTTGTTTTGTCAATGCCATTGGGGTTCATAATAAGTCTTAGCAGTGCCACTGGAAACTGGAATCAAGGTAGGTGTAGCCGAAGCCATTAAAACTGTGGCTATCACTGAGAATGTTGAATCTACTAGTGACATTAGGACCGTATCTGTTGTTGGAGTTGATATCTGCTGTGACTGCTGTCTCCTACCAGATCCAGGGTATTTGCACGTGCTAGCTTAGATTGGTGCATGGCAAACTGGCAAACCTTTTGGTTGGCCCCCCGTACAGGAACAAGAACAAGAGTGGCACTGAACAAAACTTGGGAAAAGGCAGGAGGATGAACAAGGCTGATGAGACCCGATGGATTCCCTGGGAAAGAACCGGGAGAAAAAGATAAACCCCTAAAGTTCCAGCATCCTTGGAGCTTGACGTCTCAGACAAGGTAATGTTGACTATTCTAGGGTGTGCACATGCATGTGTAGGTGTGGGTGCAGGTGTATGTGTGTGCTGCCTCCTGTGGGTTGACGACAATGTCTCCATTGTCAATAAAATCCTAGATAGCATTTCGAAGAGTGTAACACTTGTTTGTCAAATTTCCACAAGCTCGATGGAATTGGCAGAACAAGTTTTACTTATACCACCCTGGAAGTGGGTTTGATGGTGGATGAATCTTCGGTAGCTGCAGGAATGGCGCAACTTTAGGAAATATATCACTCAACAATTCCCCGAATGGGGGGTAGCTGCTTCCCTTATGGCGAGGTCGCCTCTGCTGTTGTTGCTGCCCTTGCTGCGCGGACACAACGTGATGTGTCGGCTCAATAGTGTGTAATGCATGCAAAACTAGATGATGGTGACGGTACAGACTTATATGTGGGTGCTTCATCTTGCGTGCAAACGACAATAATCCCACTGTCGATCAAAGTCTAAATGACATCCTGCAGAGTGTGGCAATTGTCAATCAAGTGCCTCGGGGCTCGATGATAATCGCAGCATATGCTCGCGTCGTACCACCGTGGAAGTGAAGTTGGTGGGGTACGCTGATCCAGGAGTGTTAGAAGCGACACAACCTAAGGAAACACAACGCTCAACGGCTCACCCAATAGATTGTAGTTGCTTTTAACACGACGGCCTTGCTTCCACTTAGGTTGCTGTCCTTACCGAGTTGATGCGACGTGATGCAATGGATTGACAGTGGAAAGTGTGTAATAATGACCTTTGTGTTGGGATCTGAACCTGATGCTGAAGTGGGTAGTGAGTATGCTGTGCTATGTGTGGTGTTGAGCGCGAGAGAAATAGCTATGGCACTGGTACAGCTCTGGGTGACGGACTCGAGAAATGTCGTAGTCTTGCACAACTAGTAGGTTGGTTCTTAAGTGGCTATGATGCATGCTATGATAAATGCAGTTGTGGTGCAGGAGGCAGAGATAACACCCCCATCGCTGGAGCAGTGTGAAGCTGGGACGATGGTATGGGCGACAGTGTAGTGGGGTGAGCCTGCAATGCTATAGTGGTTTGCATTGGAACCATAGGAATCGAAAGAGAAGCACACTCAACAGGATCAAGAGAAATGGCCATGTGCTTAAGCGTCCAGGCCAAAGCTCTCACATACTGAGCCTGCGTGGCCGAAGACCCATCAAACGATAGGTCAGAAGGCAACAACAGAACATGAGTGGTCCCTAAAACAGATGCAACCACAACTAGTTGTACTCCTGAAACAAGAGGGCCCAGGAGATAAGGTGCAGCTGGAAAACCTTCTTGGACCCCCATGGTAGTCACCACAATCAACTCGGTGACGAGCCCTAGATCAGCTTGTGTCTGCCGCTGTCCCGGAAACGGAGGTAGGGATCCTCCATGATTCCCAAATCGGGACGCATGGTGGGAAGAAGAAGCAACCAAAGTGAGTGAAGGAGGATCTGAATATGGAACTCACTTCAAAACAATAATTGGAGGCTTGCGGGTCTATGGGGCCATGGCTAGCCGCAAGTGAATGTGAATGGAGCTACGGCAAATGACAAATGCACGAGCTCTAAGACGAACTACTATTAAAAGTGAACAATAGCTCAAGAAACGGCAAGAGAAAACAACCACGGGAGGACGCCCGCAATGGAGACACCCGAGCTCCTAGCTGAGGACCTCGCAACAAGCTACCTGTGGCAAACAGGCAAGAGAAACAGGCATCAGAACCTGAATAACGACACAAAGACAAATGCAAGTTATTAAAGTGGCATACAATGACACACAATGTAGATGAATGTCCTAAAGTGCATTCTCTCACCATGCATGTCCCACATGGGTTTCACCACAAGGAGAAGAAATGGAAATAATTGAGCTCTGTTAGGTGGCTTACCTGAGATGGCAGTAGGTGGGCTATTTTCGACCACCAGAGCTCGCTGGAGAAGATGACCAGAGCTCTGGATGGCTCCCTTCCAAGCCTCCTCAGTGATCTAAAGCTACTCTGATTGCTCTTGTTGACTTGATTGCTCTAGTTTCAATGATCTCCTCTTAGTTTCTCTCCTCTCAAACTTTCTCTCTTTTTCAAGTCCCCCCCATTTTCTCCTGCAAATGGGGGTATTTATAGGCTTGCAATGGCTGGGTTGTTTGGGTTGTTATAAGTAGTTAGAAGTTGTTATGGGTAGTTAGAGGTTGTTATCTGTTGTTATAGGTTGTTATGATGAAGTGGGAAGTGGTTAGGGTTTCTTTAGGTGGTTAGAGGTTGTTATAACTTGTTATGGGTTGTTGCGATGGAGTGGGAAATGGTTAGGGTTTGTTTAGGTGGTTTGAGGTTGTTATAGGTTGTTATGATGGAGTGGGAAGTGGTTAGGGTTTGTTTAGATAGTTATAGGTTGTTATGATGAAGTGAGAAGTGGTTAGGGTTTATTTAGCTGGTTAGAGGTTGTTCTATGTTGTTATGATGGAGTGGGAAGTGGATAAGTTGTTAGGGCTTTGGATTATGGCTTAGGGTTAGGTTTAGCGTTTGGATTAGGATTTAGGCTAGGTTTAGGGTTTAGGTTTTGGGTTTAGGATAGTTTAGGGTTTAGGTTTAGGGTTTAGGGTTTACGTTTAGGGTTTAGGTTAGGTTTAAGGTTTAGGATAGTTTAGGGTTTAGGTTATTTTAGGGTCTAGCTACAAGTATATCGGGTGTCTATAGTGTCCTTGCCTTGCGAAGCTCTTCTAGCACATTTGCACATGCATTACTCTCCTTATTCATGCATTTTGTATCATCCTGCTCTCTTGTTTTCTTTTGCACTCATTGTACACACATTGCATCTCAACACAAAATCTTGAAAAAAAAACATGCATGCATGCATTAATAAAAGCACTAGTAGCATCCATATAAGCATTGCCCGGTGATTAAAATCGGATAAGCTTTTTTGTGAGGAAAACAAATATATTCCTCCTCAATCGATACTACATGGACATTCTAGTAAGTGAGGGAGCCACCACTAATCAAGAATGAGGCGACAAATCCAAATGCCCCAAAGGATCTATACTACCAGAGGGAGATAAAATGTTAGGATGTGAGTGACGATGTGAGCAAGAAAAATACTTTCATGAATAAGGGCACAAAAAGAAACAAGGAGTTAGAAGGCAGAGACAGAAGTTAGCCCTGAGAGAGAGAGAGAGATGTGTTGAGTAACTCTGTCCCTATCACATAACTTGGAGAGGAGTTGAAGCATGTACCTAAAATGGATCCACACCGCCGAAGGGATTAGCCACCCCTCACTCACCATCAAAGCAACAACTGCCTACATACCCGTTACCTCCAAGCAAGGGGCAGAGTCAATCCAGAAGCCTATGAGGGAGCAAAAAAAAGAGAGGATAATTGAAAAAGGTAGGTGTAGAATCTTAGGGAGTTTGGTGCGAAGCATGCTTGACCACATAGCCCGACAAACTACTACGTCACCCTTTCCAGTGTGCCACCAGCAATCCAGAATGTCTAGGTAGTGTCTAGTGAGTTGGAGATTTCCTTCTTCCTTACGACAGGCATTAGAAGCTTTCCAAAAACTGAGGGTAGTAAAAAATAATAAAACGATAAAAAATAGCGTCATTCATTCTTGTATAACTCATGATCATTCATTCGCATTCTTCCCCTTCGCTTTGCAAGGCACCGCTTCATTCTTGAACCAAAGGCATGCCAACTACCTTTTGGTTTAGAATTTGGTGAGATATACTCGATCTGGGGCATGCCAGCTTCTCTATTGTTTGAAAACCCCATAACCTATCCAAGAGCATGTCAGCTGTCTTATGGGTGGATACATTGAGCCTAGTACTTTGGTTAGATACATGTTCACTGCCCTACCGGTCAGAACCTTTACTGTCAAACCAACAGCATGACTGCTGCCTTTCGGAATAGGAAGTGCAGTTTACAAAATGACCAAATGCAAAGAATAGGCCTTTCTTCAAGTATTCTTGCAAGTGAACCATCCATCTAACTACATAGTAATAGGTACAAGACTTTCCTGAGGATTAAGCCCAGTCAGAGCCCAGGCGCATGCACAGCCCTAACGCTTGTGCAAATCTCTGGTACACCTTACAGAGATGAACTGTTAGACACAGCAATTCATCACAGTAAAGGGGGCTACAATCATTACTTCCAGCCTCTGTCACAATTCTACAGAGTTAGCAAGATGCTCACTATATCTTGCATATAGCTTCAGAGCAATCATTCCAGTGATTAAAGCATTGTCATCGAGCTGTGTAGTATTTCTCTTAGAGTTGAATGGTATAGTACCCAACGTCAGCTCTGTCAGCCGATAATCCCAACCACTGCGGTTTGGTGGCTGTTTCTCACCAATCTGGTGCTTGGTCTTGACCAATTAGTAACCAGGATCTCTTACTAAGGCTTGATGCACGAGTTAGTCCGTTCGATAGCCCGTTGTTTAGTTTACTCAATTCCCGATTCCGACATTCAACCTTAGCCTTGGGCTGATCTTTTTGATTCTCAATCCATTTATGTTGCACTTTTCTGTTTGCATTAGACTTTATAAAATATTGTTGTATGGAATAATGTTATTGTCAATTTGAAAGTAAATATTTTGAGAATGTTCTGTAGTAATTCCTCTTCCCTTTCTAATGTGACCTGAATCATGAGAAACCAAAGCACCCCTATCGATCATGGGTTTCCCTACGATGGTCATACTGATACGTTGCTCAAATGTTCTCCGGACGTGGATTGGGAAATTAACAAACAGTGATCGTGACAAGTTGTAGCCTTGGAGCATCTCCTCAAAGTTCTAGGATATTGCAAATGTGGAGGTTTCCTAATACGTTTTATGTGCATCTGCCCAGTTCTGAAAGCCCGCTAACCACATATTCCACTTCGGAAAAGTTGAATTGACTCCTACTTTGGAGGAGGTCCATCAAGTGTACTGTCTACCAAAGTTTCTAGGGCTTGCTGTGCTTAAGCCGCGTGATGGATACTCATTAGTCATGAGTGAATTGAAAAACCTGTCAACTAGCAATTGTGGTGATCGACTTATTTGTACTGATGGACAATCTCCGATGTTACAGCTGACATCCTTTGACAAGGTGGTGGAAATGGCCACCTCCTTGGACAATGAGTTGTGGTTGAGAGGTTTTGTTGTCCGCTTCTTAAGTGAGCTAGTTTTTAGCCACGACTGGACAGTTGTGAACATCGAGGTTTTAGAGATTGCTTTGGCGATGGTAACCCGTCAGATAGACTTGGCCCTAGTTATCTTGGAAAAGACTTATCGGGCCTTCGATCGGTCGTTACGATGTTGCCGACACTTTTATGGTTGTGGAGCTTTTGTACAGGTGTGGTTGGCCACTTATCTAGGTGTAGAGATCTTATGCCCTCAACGGTCGACCTTTGAATCTTACTGCCAAAGTGGTCATGCTCGCACACTCACCTCAAATCGCAAGGAGTATGAGTGACTAGAGAGTTTGACAGAAGACAAGGTTATTTGGCGCTTCATTCCTTCGGCCACTCATAACTTTGAGGCTTTCTTCATTATTTTAGACATGCAGCTTATCGTCCTATCGGGGCTGATTGATGGTGTTGAGTATCATCCAATTCGCGTGGTGCGGCAGTTCGGCTACCAACAAGATTCCTTCACTCAAAGGATAAAGCCAGCTCGGTTCCAGGAGTACCCTCTAAGCTCTTATACCATGATTAAGGAGTTATCATGCCTGCTTAATGGCTCCATCTGATCAGATGATCTCATAGTCATAGAAGGGAAGGGTTGTTCAACTTTATGAAGCCGAAGTTGAAGAAACCTGGTCGATTTGTTGAGCTGCTCCGAGCCATACAATATTTCCTAAAGTTAGAGGCTCTAAAAGATCTTGGGATGTTGCAGACTCTTGATATTCATGTTATGCTACTAGATTCATTGCATGCTGAAATAAGTGTAATCACTTCATTGTATTTGATTGCTACAATCAGTACGTTGGAACACTTTCGCTAGCATGTTAGGATGCTTATGGTTGATATGAAGAACATGTTCAAAGTACTTCCCTCTTCCGCTTGTCGACTTGGCACTTGGGTATGCTTCACAAATAGTTGAGAATATTATTTTTATTTGGTGCCTAGGCTTGGACGAATGAAGTTGCCATAGAAATCTGTAGTAGGTAGGCAAAATCCAGTTGTTTCTCCTTTTGACTTTGCTCCAGTCGGACGAAGTCGTGTTGGATTTTTGTTCTAGTTAACTTTGTTGGACTTGCTCTAGTTCAACAAGTCTTATTTTCATCTTATTCTAGGCCTCAGGTGTGGTCTAGTTGTTCCCAACCAAGATTCGCTCCAAGCGGACGAATCTTGGAGTCATCTACTTTGTTGGACTTGCTCTAGTCGAACAAGTCTTATTTCCATCATCTTCTAGGCCTCAGGCGAGGTCTAGATGTTTCCATCCTAGATTCGCTCTAGGCGGACGACTCTTGGTGCCACCTACTTTGTTGGACTTCCTCTAGTCGAACAAGTCTTATTTTCATTTTCCTCTAGGCCTTGGGCAAGGTCTAGATGATCCCATCCTAGATTTGCTCTAGGCGGACAAATCTTGGTGCCATCTACTTTGTTGGACTTGCTCTAGTCGAACAAGTCTTATTTCCATTTTCTTCTTGGCCTTGGGCGAGGTCTAGATGTTCCCATTCTAGATTTGCTCTGAGTGGACAAATCTTGGTGCCACTTGCTTTGTTGGACTTGCTCTAGTCGAACAAGTCTTATTTCAATCTTCTTCTAGGCCTCAGGCGAGGTCTAGATGATTCCATCCTAGATTCACTTCGGATGGGCGAATTTTGGTGCCATCTACTTTGTTAGACTTGCTCTAGTCCAACAAGTGTTATTTCCATCTTCATTTAGTCCTCGGACGAGGTCTAGATGTTCCCATCCTATATTCGCTCCATATTGACGAACCTTGGTGCCATCTACTTTGTTGGACTTGCTCTAGTCGAACAAGTCTTATTTCCATCTTTTTCTAGACCTCAGCCGAGGTCTAGATGTTTCCATCCTAGATTCGCTCCAAACGGATGAATCTTGGTGCCACCTCTTTGTTTAATTCCCCACTTACATTGTTTTCCCCACCTATCGAGCCGGTAGCCCATACTACCTGGCTGACAACCTTTACATTGTCCGGAGTGGGCTAATATCCTAAACTATCTGGTTGACATCCGTCATCAGTCAACCCTCGGTCGGTAAGTCCAGTATCTTGCCATGCTTCCATTCGTGCTGAATGATATATCAATCCGCCAAGTTCCCCCTGTCGTGCGCCAAGCATGATAGTCTTGTCTGGGCATCCCTTGGCATGAGTCGGAAAGTTTATCGTGCTCCCTTCCATGGGCTTGTGGGCTACCCACTCGTCGCTTGTGTCTAGTATTTGCCAAAAGTTTTCTTGCATTAGCATCGTCTTCTTGCATCATTTTCATCTTACGCGTCATGCATCACCTTGCATCAGAGTCACCCATTGCATTAGCATCATGCATGGGCCACAAGTCATGACTTTCGGTGCATCCACCGAATAAGTGGATCACGGCCCTACAATAAACACCACTCTCCCGTAGACTCAGGTGGAGTGTCTTGTTAACCCTGAGTGTCGGTCTCTATTCCCTCAACCTCGCTTAGGGAGGGGCATTTGTAGACACCCCGATTTTACAGTCATTTGGCAGCAAACTTCCTTGAAAAGATGCTCTAGTTGTGACCACCAAATCCAAAACCCTAACTCCACCTAAACCCACTTAAGCCAACTTTCACCCAATCTAAGCCAATCAAAGCAAACAAAACCCTTAATTAAAATCCAACTCAAAAATGAAACTCACTTAATTTTTAAAACTCAAATTAATTTAGCTAAAACATTTGATTAAAACCAAAATCAAGTAAAATCCATTTAAACCATTAAAAACTCAAAGTAATTAAGTAAAAAACCCTAACCAAAACTTGAATCAAGTAAAAATCAATTTCTTGATAAAATCTTTAATTAAATCAAGTCCAAAACCAATTAAGTCAAAATTTTAATTAACCTTTAATTAATAAACCCATTAAACCCACCCTTAATTACAATCAAAATTAAAATTGAAACTCACTTAAATTAAAAAACTCAAATTAACTAAGCTAAAACATTTAATCCAAACCAAAATCAAGTAAAATCCACTTCAACCGTTAAAAAACCCTAGGTAATTAAGTAAAAATTCTAATTAAAACCTAAATCAAGTAAAAAACAAAAATCTTAATTAAATCCTTAATCAAATCAAGTAAAAACCAATTAAATCAAAATCTGAATTAAATCATTAATCAAATCAAGTCCAAAACCAATTAAATCAAAATTTTGATTAATCCTCAATTAATCAAATTTAAAACCCAAAATCTTAATCCATTTAAACCTATTAAACCTAAATCTAATCCATTTCAAAACTAAATTAAGCCACTTAATTAAACTTAAAATAATAAAACCCAAAACCTTTAATTAAAGTCACAAAAACCTAATCCTAAATTAAATTACCAAAACAAAACCCTAAAATCCGTCTAAACCCATTTAAGCCCTTAAAAACGCTAAAGGCCACTCTACAGCCCATTAAAAGTCCACCAACGACAAGCCATCCTCTCCACCAACGACATCCCCGTGATTGCAGACGCCGATCCCTCCATCAGCATCTATCCACGCGCGACCTCCGACAAGCCCTAACAACACCCTCCAGCTCATGCGTGGATCCAACGCTCGTCATCCGCTGGAGAGGAGGATCGACGACACCAGAGGACAACACCGACGTATAAAGAGAGAGCCACAGCCGTCTGAAGGGGCCATTGGCTGAAACCCAGAAGAATCCCTAGCAAAAGTCCTAACTCATGACCTCTTCAAAAAATCCTTGATAACCGCCGAACACCTGTGCTATTATGACTAGAGCAACGACGCCCAGAAAACGCCGTCGCTGACCTTACGTCAGAAGAGACAGTCTGACCACCATCCAAGTAATTTTGCCCCTATTTAGGCTTCAATATTCTTCTTGCTGTCTGTCATGTCCTTTCAAGTCTTATGGGTTGAGTTTCATCGGGGTTACTATCCCCAGTGTGTCGTCTCCTCCTTCTCCAGTAATGGGTTCACCACCTCCAGTGAGGCCCATGGCCTCTCAAGCGGATGAGGTCCCTGGCGCCTCTTGTTGAAAAATCTATAAATACATTTTGATGATAACAAATGATATGTGATTAAATGTTATATAATCACTTCAGAAAATATGAAAAGCATTTATGAAAGCAAAATATTCTATTATATATGTATTCGGACTTACATG
>JAMKQA010056894.1:0-15274 GCA_024699735.1 Posidonia australis | reverse complement strand
ACTTGCGTACAAATGCATGGAAGTGGCATACATGAAGGTTGTCTATTGTTACAGATGGTGGATCTGGGGTTTTCCAGGTTAGAAAAGAAAATTGCCTTGATATCGGGTATATTATTCATTCTGAAGGGAGTTGCTAGCTCCTGTTCATAATTCTGCTAGGGATCATACATGAGGACATCTTTTATGATTGTTTTTCTTTCTAGTTAGTGGCATGGCTTAATCCATGCATCTACTAGCCTATTTATTTTACACTGGTCATTCTCTTCAATTTGTTAGTGACTATTTTGATGAACCAGCTGAAAGTTACCTTGCTGAGATCATCTGGTGCTTGTTATTGAAACTATTGCATCTTGTTAGTTAATTAATTAATGGTACTACTGACCAAGCTTGGTTTCTAGATAGTATCATCGGTTTGTGATAAGAGTTCAAGCAACAGTGGTTTAGCTTTTGAGTTCACGTGCAATCGTCTACAGGTGTCTTGTTCTTCTTGCAATATTGGAATGGGACACTTCCTACCTCTCTTTCCTTCTACAGCGTTGCATGCAGTGATAAATATACTTGAAAAATAGTAGACTATATGTCTTCTTCTTTTGTTTTGTAATTGATAATAACTAGTTTAAATAGTATAAGTTTACCAAACCAGTAAGTATATTTGCCTTTGAATAAAGAAAAATGTTTGATAATTGAACTTTAATGCATATACTTCAAGTAAAAAATCGTTACAACAATTTCAAGAGGTTAATTAGATCAAATTAAGCTCTGAAACACAAATCTTATATGCAATCAGACTAACATCAAATCAGATTAGATTTTGTTATATGCATTCATATCCTTAAAATATTTGCTGTACTTCGGAATCAAACTTCATTTGGATACATAATTGATATCCATATCATCAAAAAAGTGTTACATATGTATATAAAGCATATCTATATTCATATTCTTGAAACACAAGTTATGTACCATAATAAATAGTATGTGTATCCTCTCAAGAATGAATAAGGATATGATATAGATAATCCAAAGACATTTCATCCTTTGACAATACACAAAGATCATGTTATCAGAAATCTTCAAGATAGGGCATGTTATCAGAAATCTTCTTATGCATATTAGAGAACGAGTATAGTAGATCAAGAGCATGATAAGATTCGAGAACAAGTATAGGACCAGTAATATGTAAAATTTGAGAGTAGTGACATGTACCACGAGTGGGAGGGAGAGACAAGGATTGGAGGCGACAGTGAACAAGAGGCGGCGACAAGCAATGACGCAATAAGAGGAAAAGACGAGGATCGAAGGCGAACGAGAGGTAGCAGCGATTGACGTAGTAAGCAGAAGGTGGCAGCTGATGCATTGAGTAGGAGGTAGCGGCGATTACGAGGTGGCAATGATAGGCAAGCAAGAGAAAGTGATGCAGTGAGAGTGAGAGACAAGAGGAAGAGAGGAGTCTGAGAAGGATAGAAAGGGGGAAGACGACCCGCAAATGGAAATATTAGGTTAGAATTAGTGACGACAAATAGCGAGTACATATCCTCGCTAATTTCTCGCTAAATGTACAACGAGGATATAACAAGGATAATGCCTCGCTAAATCCTTGCTATAATATTGCGAGGACATGTCCTCGCTATATCCTCATTATATTTCCTCGTTAAAATATTACGAGGACATTTCCTCGCAATGTCTTCGCTAGATGTCCTCGCAAAATGCAAAATTTCTAGTAGTGAACAACCTATAACAAACTCTAACCACCTAAACAAACCCTAACCACTTCCCACTCCACCATAACAGCCCATAACAAACCATAACAACCCTAACCACTTCCCACTCCACCATAACAATCTCCAACCACCCATAACAACCCATAACAAACTACCTAGTCATTGCAAGCCTATAAATACCCCCCTTTTGTAAGAGAAAATGAGGAGGAAAAAGGGAGAGAAAAAACTTGAAAATTTGAGTGGAGAGCAACCAATGAGAATTGTTCCAAATAGAGTAACCAGAGGAAGCTTAGATCAGAGAGGAAGCTGAAGGAGGAGAAAAATCAGGGTTCAGGCCAACTCCAGCCTTCTCTCCTGCGAGCTCCAGTGACATCCTCCACTGCCAGCTCAGGTAAGCCTCGATCCCAGCTCAATTTCTTTCAATTTCAGTTCCTTAAGACCTCCTCAATCTTCTTGAGTCGATTCCAGTAAGGCCAAGTACTTTCCTTGGCTGGAATCAGAGGGTTTTTGGGTCGTCGGACCCGATTCTCCAGCAAGAGAGGTAAGGGCACGAATCCAGTGAGTGATTCGTGCCCTAGTGTGTGTAGTTGGTTTGGTCTGGTTCTCTTCTTATTCCTCCTCCACTTTGGAAGCCGTTCCTCCACCCTGGACGCCACTGGAAGCGACTCACCAGACACAGCCTTGCCGTCACTAGAGAAGACGACCCCTGGAAGGCGTCAACCAGGCGCCTCCTGTCTCGTAGCTCCTCTCCGACCCTCAGGATACGTTCCCCAACTCTCCCCCTGCACATCGGAGCTCCCAGGACCTCATATCGAAGCCCGACCGCGTGCCACAGCCACGGTCGCCGGAATCATCACGTGGCGTTTCTTGCCTTTGAATGGTGGGAAATGCCCCTCTCCACACCCTCAGCCTTCCTGGTGCCTTAGTCCGCTGTTCCAGCACCTCTAGTGACCTCTTCTTCTCTATCACCGTCGTCGGAGTCGCGACGACGACAAGTGAGGTGGGGAGGAGACTGGGACCGCTCGACACTTGATCCAAGCCACTGGATCTTCCCTTCTTTCTTCCCTCTTGCTCCCAGTGTGTTTGGATGTCAAATTAGGCATCGGGGAGGCTATGGATGTCAACGACGAGGTTCCATCACTAACGTCCGTCCTGCCTTTATTTTAAAAAATAAAAGCTTCTTTTAAAAAACCCTGTTTCTTTTCTTTTCTTACAACTAGGTCCTTTTGTTTTGCATTTAAGCTCCTGCAATAGTTTTTTAATCATTTTGATAATGTTTTGTTTAGTAAAATTGCAGTGTGATCCTTAAGTTTTCCTTTTAATAATTTTCAGGCATTAAATTTTGACATAAAGCCCTCTCACTTAGTTTTCATCCATTTTAAGTCCAGAATTTGCACAAAAAATCCTGAACTTCATTAAAATTGTTCTGAATGAATGATTTTCTTGCACAATTGCAAACTAAACCTTAGTGTTTCAAATTTTTACTGAATGCATGCTTTTAAGTCATATTTGCAGATCAGTCCCTCGAAATTCATGTTTTCATACATGAGTCCATTATTTTGCACATTTAACCCAAAATTTCTTCAAAATTGCATTAAACATATATTTTACTGGCAAAATTGCAGATTGGACCCTAGGAATCTTGATTTTTACCAAAAATGCACAGTTTTGCACATTTAACCTCCAACTGCCTTAAAATTGTACAAAATGTTTTTCCTTAAGCATTTTTGTTGATTTAGCCCTAGAATCTCAGCCTTTACTCTGGACATGTAATTTCTGCACAGAGGTCCCTAGAAATTTACATATTTCAATCGTGCTTGCATTTTGTACATTTTGTTTCCCTTTTTCATGCATATTTTCTCATGCTTACTCTCTTGCATCATGCATGCATTTCAAATTTCTTTCAAGCTTGGTTTTCACATTATTTCCCGGATTTCTTCCAATTTTCATGATTTTTATTTTGATTTGGATTTTCATCGCCCGAGCATTAACAGGATTGACAATGCTGACATTGACCCGAATGAGGATTATTTTCTCCCATTTGATTTTCTCATATTTATTAAGTTTTTGCTGTTTTGTGAGATGCTTTCCGAATATTTCTGATTTTCTTCATCGCTCAAGGGCGTCTAGTAAAGTGGCATTTTTAATGCCTACATTGTCCCTTGGATTATTTTCCTTATTGTTTCTTTTCTTTTTATTCATTTCTTTGATTTGGCATATTTTCACAGTCATCGTAGGCATGTGCATTTAATAGACAAGCATACACACAGTTGATCATTAGCAAGTAGGAAACCTAGAATGACCGAATTCTTCGGGCGTATGGGGGTGCCTAACACCTTCCCTATGCGTAATAAGAATCCTTACTCTTTCTCTGGCCTACATTGATTTGTGCACTACATCCATTAGGCACAGAGCGTACATGTGTTTTCTTCACATTGATTTCTTTAGGTTTTTCCTTTGTGTTTGGTTTTCCTCGTCTTTCCATTAAAAGATTAGGTGGTTACTCCTTTTCCCTATCCTTTTCTTATCTTTTTTTGGTGTTTCCGAGTCCATTCACCTTCATCGGATTCACCATCTTCGTCGTGACCATATCGAGACTCCTCGTGTGTTTCCATGCACCTTGGAGGAACTGGCGACTCTGCTGGGGATAACAAGATTCTGGCTTTCGTTTTGGTTTTCTTGCTTACTTGGCATTGATCTATACTTCATGTTTGTTTGCTTGTTCTGTTTGTTTGTATATATTTGACTGTACATGCCTTTTTACACTATTAGTATGCCATCACACATGCACATGACTTGATTCATGCCTTTTGTTATGATGCTTGCTTTTCTCCACTTACCTGTGAGCACTACACTAGCGCATGCCATGCTCATGCCTTTTGCTTGTTGGTTGAGTGTTTGGATGCCATGATTGTATGTTTTCTTCTCCTTTTTGTATTTGCCATAATTAAGAGAGTAGAGACATGTTTGCCTCCCTATCTGGTTAAAATGAAACACACAAACTCAAACAATCATATAATAAGGCATAACTAGAGACAAATGCTCACAATCCCCTTGGCTTAATAAAATGCAAGTAAAAGACATAAAAGCATATTGCATGAATGATCATTTTAGAAAGCATGCATCTTCTCCTCTAAGTCCACCTATAGTTTGCGAAGGACAATTCTGGTAGTCCGTTCTATAGCTTTAGCGTAGCACGTGTTGCTAGTTTGTCTCCCTTTGTCTGGGGTCATGTCAGTGTTAGTAGAGGGTACAACTCCATGCTACTACAGGAGACGAGGCTACCAACACACCACCCATTCACTGCCTGCACTTTTGCCAGGATTTAGAATGGGAACCTTACTTTTCTAACCAGAGTCAAAACGTAGACCCATGACTGCATCCCGTGTAGTCAACCCCATGCGGGACATGCATGGTGAGAGAGTGCACTTTAGGACATTCGTTTGCATTGTGTGTCATGGCATGCTACTTTAATAACTTGCATTTGTCTTTGCTTCATTGTTCAGGTTCTGATGTCGGTCTCTTTTGCCTATTTATCAGAGAGGTAGCTTGTTGCAAGGTCCTCAGCTAGGAGCCCAGGTGTCTCCGTTGCAGGCAGCCTCTCATGGTTGTTTTCTCTCGCCTTTTCTCGAGCTATTGCTCACTTTTGGTAGTAGTTCGTCTTAGAGCTCATGCGTTTGTCTTTGCCACAACTCCATTCATATTTTCTTGCGGTCAACCATGGCTCAACCGACCAGCAAACCCCCTGTTGTTGTTCTGGAGGAAATCCTGGATTCAGTTCCTCCATCTTTCACTTCTTGTGATTCTCCTTCCCTCCATGCATTCCATTTTAGGGTTCAAGGGGACTTTGGACCCACTTTGGGGCATTCACAGACACTCGTCGCTCAAGAACCTATCACCAAATCCACTGCGATGACCATCACATAGGTTCCAGAAGTGCCAGATGCATCTCTTTCTTGTTCCAGGAATTCAGTCGACTGCGGCTACTTCTGCCATAGGGTTTGTCCCTCTCCCGCTCTTGCCTTCTGACCCATCCATTGGTGAATCTTCTGCCATGAAACCACAGCATCTGATGGCTCTCGCAAGGAGGCTACAGTGCATGGCTCTCTATTTTGGTCCTACCTCTGCTCCTTTTCCTTGAACCCTGAGGTTCCGATGCAAAACACCTTAGTGTAGCAGGCTCATTCCACAACACCTTCGCCCATGCCATCGCCTCAGTTCTTCACTACTTTAGCGATGAAGGCGTCATCTTTGCCTCCTGCACCTTCACTACACTATGCAGAACATGTGATTCCATCACCCAGTGGCTAGTCGTTTGGGCTGGCGGAGAGCAGTATGCTTCAAGCTCGTTGCTCAGAATCATACTAGCGCAACAACTGCTGCTCCCTCACTCTACATCTTGCACGACACAACATGCAATCCATTCATTCCCTTTGCACCATATGCAGGCTCATCCACGCATGACATCATTACACTCAGCACCTACGCATTGGTATGCTGGCCCTTACGCCTTGACACCAAGAGGCGTTAGGGTGGATCCAGAGGACTGCACACGCGCAACCCATACGACATATGTGGCACCGGCATCAGCTGCTCCTGCCTCATCAGTAGCAAATTCAGACGCCCTCCAAGCAAGAATTGGCGATCTGGAAAGAGCACTTCGTCAAGTGTAGGGCAGGGAACACCAGTCCTACTACTTATGGGACCTCTACTATTTTCCAGAGGCGACACTCCAGTTGAATTTCCACATCCCAGAATTTGAAATATATAACAGTAGTGGCTGCCCAATATCCCATTTGAAGGCGTATTGTGGAGACCTCGCACAGCTTCAAGGCGATGAGAGGCTTCTAATTTGCTTGTTCCAGAAAAGTCTGATAGGGTCGACACTTAGATGGTTTACATCCGTTGACATGGCCTCTATCAAGACTTGGAACAACCTCTCTAAGGCGTGCCTGGAGCAATACTCCTTCAATCTTGACTTGATTCCTAAGCGAGAGGATCTTGTTGCAATCCAGTAGGGGCCCCACGAGTCATTTGCGGAGTATGTCAGTCGTTGGCGTACACTAGCCTCCCAGATCAAGAATAGACCTTTTGATGAGGAGTCTATTGAGATCATTATAAAAGGAGCACAACCAGCGACTGGGGCATTGCTTTGCATTCAGCCCATCACTACTTTTGCATCACTAATTCAGGCTGGCGCTTGAGTGGAGAGTTCGCTAAAAGGTGGGAGCTTCCCTACACTCTCTACATTCGCCAAGTAGGCCACTTCTTTTGGTAGCGGCTTCAACAACAACACTGTCAACACCAGCAATGTCAAGAGGGCAGCTGTCCCTTTCATCAAGCCTTCTACAAAACCTACTAGAGTAGTGAGGCAGCCTGATCTGAACTAATTAGCATTTGCACCTAGCTCTCCACACACCACATACACACACTCTACCGTTGAACTAGTGCATCACATTGCACCAGTTTGACAAGGACAACAACCTAAGCAGAGGCACGATCGTTGCATTGAAAGTGACTTCACTCCACTTGGTAGGCTGCTGAGTGCCCTCTTCCCTCAGGTTGTGTCGTTTCAGCGACTCTCGGATCCTCGTTCACCACCGAACTCACCCCCAAGGTGGTATGACGCAAATGCGCATTGCGATTATCATCGAGCCCTAGGGCACTCGACTGATGATTGCCACACTCTCCAGAATGTTGTTTAGAGCATGATCGACGAAGGAGCTATTGTCGTTAGCGTGTAGGAGGCAATATCCACACCTGCACCAACATCTACACTCCCTAGTGTAGCCATCCTCTCCTCATCTAAGCCTGCAAGCTCCAAAGATGTCTAAACTTTGGGGGTTTATTTTCTCTCTCTTAGCATTTTCCGACCCCATCAACCATGATCCTTCTCTTGTTGATTCCTAGCTCAGTCTAGTGATACATTCATGCACCATTCCTGTTCCCATTCCCTTGCAGGAGGTCTAGCCTGAAGTTTGCTGACTTGTCGTGCACCAATTTAACTCGGAACGCACAGATACCCTGAACCCTAGAGTGCAGCAATTACAGATACTTCAAAATCAACAATAAGTGTAGTATTCTCAGCTAGCAATGGCAGCTCAACAACAAGGACTGAACTCATATCTTTTTTTCTTTGTTATTTCATTTTTTTTGCATTGTCATCATGCATTCAAAAGAAAGAAAAGAAAAGAAAAGCAAGCATTCAAAAGAAGAAAAATACAAAAAATTAGAAAACAACAAATAAAAAACAAAAATACTTTGCATGTTAATAACTCTGCCTGATGACGAAAATGGGAAAATTTGCCTACGTCGGATTTGAATGCTCTTCCTCAGATGTCACTGCTCAAATGACCAAGTAGCGAGGGAGCCAGCACCTATCAGGGCTGGATGAAGTGTCCAAACTCCGCAAGGTCCCAACACCGAAAAGAGGGAGATAAAATGCTAGGGTGACTGAGTGTGTGAGTCGAAAAAGAAATATACCTTTGCATGGGCATAAAAGAAATTAGAAGACAGAAGATGAAGACAAAAGTTAGCCTAAGAGTAAGAGGCATGTCACGTAGCTCTATCCCTACCATACTTTGGAGAGGAGTTGAAGCATGCCCTTTGTAAATCCACACCTTTGAAGGGTTGGCCCCCTTTCTTGCAATAAAAGCCTCCAACCCATATTAGGCACCTTTTACATCCAAGTCAAGTATAGAGTGAAGTCATATGCCTATGAGGAAGGAAAAATAAATCGTATAAACTCAAAAGAGCAGGTGCAGGACCTTAAAGAGTGGAATGGAGTTCGGTCTATCCCACCACGACACAACAAGCTTGAGTGTCACCTCTCATCCTACGAGAGCCACCCACAGCTTGTGAGTCTTTGTAGGGCCAGTTGAGGTAAAAGTATCCTCCTTCAATAGGCATGAAACTTTCTAACCCAACCGAGGGCAAACAAACAAAAATCACAACAAACAAAAGTCATAGTCAATCAATAAAACATGTTTACCTAGTTAAGTAATAGCTTCACCCATCATCCATCACCACCATTACCTTGCTTGTTGTAGTCTTTCTACTTGCATTTCACATTACATTATAGAATTTCATTTAGCATCTCTACTTAGGGACATTTTAGCTACACTATGGTCAAAGCACACATACAACAAGATTACTTACCAGTGCATAGGCTATACAAACTTGCAGAATTGGTAGCGTTGGTAGCAATATCCCCACAGTCAACTGAGTCCCACTAGTGCTACATAGGGAATGTCCGAATGTGGTCTAGAGCACTTGCAGTCACAATCTGACCCTTATGACATTTGGCAGCTTGACTCGATACTAGGGGCATCTATTTTGTCCTGGTATCTCTCTCTCTATCTACCCTCTATTACCGTCCCACATCGCCTGCTAAAGAGTGTGGCGCTTGCTCTCTGACCAAGTATACATAGACTGCACAACCGTATCCAGAAGTCAGTTCTGTTCACCAAGAGGATGTTAATTAGTCTTTGGATAGAACCCATGCATCAGGCACTTCACGAGGCATAGACTCGCGACTTATGGTGTAGAGAGTCTAGACCAAAATCTCTAGCTAGAATATCTGGAGTCGAATAGAATGTCAGTTTTCAGTTTTCATGTCATTTTTACTGTCACTTTCATCAAGCCTTCTACAAAGCCTACTTAAGATCACAGATAGAATGTTAGTTTTCTGTTAAGTAGGCCACGGATATCCACTTCCCTCAGAAATATTGTGTGCGAGCAATGAAATTCAGCAGAATTTGCAAACAGCATCAGTTCAAAGCAATCATAGTTCAGGGTGCGCCCACAAGCAAGTGCTTCCTAGCAAACCTCTATTGCCAAAACAAGTTATCAAGGCCCCCCAGCTTTCTTCTATTCCTTTCTTTCAGCAACATCCTTAGCGTTCCGATACCAAGGGTATGTCAACTGCCTTTTGGTATTAATCTCCTATTACCAGGGGCATGTCAGCTTCATTTTGGTATTATTCTCTTGATATCAATATTATGTCAATTTCCCTTTTGGTATCCTGCCTTTCGAATTGTTACTGATTGCTTCTCTGTTGGCGAATTTGCTTTTCTGTCTTTCCAAACTATCACTGACTGCTTATCGGTTTTGACGTGTTCATCTATCTTCCTTTCGAACCATCACCTACTACTTCTTAGTTGATGTGTTCGTTTATCCTCCACCCGAACCATCATCGACTGCTTCTCGGTTGATTTGTTCGTCTATCCCACCTTCTGAACCCTCACTGACTGCTTCTCGGTTGGTGAGTTCACTTTTCCTACCTTCTAGACTGTCACCGACTGCTTCTCTGTTGACGAGTTTGCTTTTCTAGCATTCCAAACCATTATCGACTGCTTCTCGGTTGACATGGTCATTTAGCCTCCTTTCGAACTATCATCGGCTGCTTCTCGGTTGATGTGTTCACTTTTCTTCCTTCTGAACCATTATTGACTTCTTCTCGATTGATGTGTTCGTCTATCCCGCCTTCCTAACCGTCACCGACTACTTCTCGGTTGATGTGTTTATCTATCCTCCTTTCAAACCATCACCGAGTGCTTCTCGGTTGATGTGTTCGTTAATCCTACCTTCTGGACCATCACCGACTGCTTCTCAGTTGGTGAGTTCACTTTTCCTCCTTTCGAACCGTCATCGATTGCTTCTCGGTTGACGTGTTTGCTTTTCTACCTTCCGAACCATCACTGACTGCTTCTCAGTTGATGTGTTCGTTTATCCTCTTCTCGAACTGTCATTGACCGCTTCTCGGTTGACGTGTTCATCTATCCTCCTTTCAAACCATCACCAACTTCTTCTTGATTGATGTGTTCGTTTATCCTACCTTTTGCACCATCATCGACTGCTTTTCGATTGGTGAGTTTGCTTCTCTAGCTTTCTGAACCATTACTGACTACTTCTCGGTTGACGTGTTCGTTTATCCTCCTTACGAACCGCCACTGACTGCTTCTCGGTTAACGTGTTCATCTAGCCTTCATTTCAAACCATCACCGACTGCTTCTCGGTTGGCATGTTTGTTTATCTGCTTTCCGAACTGTCACTGACTGGTTCTTGGTTGCGAGTTCATTTATCCTGCCTTCCGAAACCGTCATTGACTGCTTCTCAGTTGACGAGTTCGATTATCTTGCTTTCCGAACCGTCACCGACTGCATCTTGGTTGACAGATTGGCTTTTTTGCTTTGTTTTCTATTACCAGGCATTTTCTTTGGATGTTGTGTTAACCACCTTGGGCTGATAACCCTAACTATCCAGCAACGAGTCCGTCAACTCATCAGCAGGTTGATAACCCTAACAATCTGGCAATGAGTCCGTCGACTCACCTTTGGGCTGATATCCTGAACTATCCGATTGGCATCCGTCAACTTGCCATCTCTTGGTCGGTAAGTCCGAAACGTGCCATCTCTCGGTCGGTAAGTCCAAAATTTGCCATATTCACTAGGTCAGTAAGTTCGAAACTTACCATCTCTCGGTCGATAAGTCCAAAACATGCCATCCCTCTGGTCGGTAAGTCCAAAACTTGCCATATCTCCTCTCTGTCGGTAAGTCTGAAACATGTCATCTCTCGATCGGTAGGTCCGAAACTTACCATCCCCATTCGATTCGTGCTCAGAGAGTTTGGAATCGATGGTGCCCCCCCCCTTTGGTCGTGTTCCAGATGGATTAGACCAACCTCCTTTTGGATGGTACCCCGAACTACCCGATTGACACCCATCAAGGCGTCTATCTTTTTGGTCAGTAGGTCCAGTATCCTATCATGCCCCCTTTCTCTTAAGTTGGAAGCCCGAATTAACCGGTTCACAACCGTTATATTGTGCGAAGTGAGCTGATAACCCAAACTATCTAGTTCACAAGTCTGATAACTTCATGCCATTGGATTCTTAATGTGTGCTCTGAAAGCAGTGGTCTTCTCCTCCTGTTCTCTTTTCCTTGTAAGAGAGGGTGGGGTGTCATTGTCAACCCTAAGCATCGGTCTTTGTTCCATTCATCTTCCGACCTTGCTCAAGGAGGGGCATCTATAGACACCCTATATGCTTGTAGCTAAACCCTAAACCTAAACCCTAAACTATCCTAACCCCTAGACTCAGCAAGCCATAATCCAAAACCCAAACAACCTAACCACTTCCCACTTCATCATAACAACCTCTAACTACCTAAACAAACCTTAACCACATCCCACTCCACCATAACAACCCATAACAAACTATAACAACCCTAACCACTTCCCACTCCACCATAACAACCCATAACAAACCATAACAACCCTAATCACTTCCCGCTCCACCATAACCACCCATAACTACCCATAACAATCCATAACAAACCATAATAACCCTAACCACTCCCCACTCTACCATAACAACCCATAACAAACTACAACAAACCCTAACCACTTCCCACTCTACTATAACAACCCATAACAACCCTAACCACTTCCCATTCCACCATAACAACCTCTAACCACCCATAACAACCTATAACAACCTCTAACCACCTAAACAAGCCCTAACCACTTCCCACTCCACCATAACAACCTAACCACTTCCCACTCCATCATAACAACCCATAATAAATCATAACAAGCCTAACCACTTTCCCCTCCACCATAACAACCCATAACAAACCATAACAACCCTAACCAATTCCACTTCGCCATAACAACCCATAAAAAACTATAACAAACCCTAACCATTTCCCACTCCACCATAACAACTCATAACAAACCATAACAACCCTAACCACTTTCCATTCCACCATAACAACCCCCAACCACTCATAACAACCCATAACAAATCACCTAGTCATTGCAAGCCTATAAATACCCCCCATTTGTAAGAGAAAAATAGGAGGAAAAAAGGAGAGAAAAAACTTGAAAATTTGAGAGGAGAGTAACCAAGGAGAATTGTTCCAATCAAAGCAACAAGAGGAAGTTTAGATTAGAGAGGAAGCTCAAAGAGGAGAAAAGTCAGGGTTCAAGCCAGCTTCAGCCATCTCTCCTACGAACTCTAATGACCTCCTCTACTTCTAGCTCAGGTAAGCCTTGATCCTAGCTCAATTTCTTTCAATTTTAGTTCTTTAGGACCACCTCAATCCTCCTGAGTCGATTCCAGTAAGGTCAGGTAGTTTCCTTGCCCGGAATCAAAGTGTTTTTCGGTCGCTGGACCTGATTCTTCGACAGGAGAGGTGGGGGCACGAATCCAGTGAGTGATTCGTGCCCTGGTGTGTGTAGTTGGATTGGTTTGGTTCTCTTCTTGCTCCTCCTCCACTCTAGAAGTCGTTCCTCCACCCTAGACGCCGCCGGACGCAGCGTCGCCGTCGTTAGAGAAGACGATCCCTAAAATGGGTCAACTGGGTGCCTCCTGCCTCGCAGCTCCTCTTCGACTCTCGGGATATGTTCCCTAGCTCTCTCATTGCACATCGGACCTCCCAAGTCCTCGCATCGAAGCCCAACCGTGTCCTGCAACAATCGTCGTTGAAATCGTCCCAAGGCATGATTGGGAGGGGAGCTCACGAGGCGTTTCTTGCCTCTGGATGGTGGGAAATGCCCCTCTCTACGCCCTCAGCCTTCCTGGAGCCTTGGTCCGCCGTTCTAGCACCTCCAGTGACTTCTTCTTCTCTGTCACCATCGTCGGAGTCACGACAATGGCGAGTGAGGTGGGGAGGAGACTAGGATTGCTCGACACCTGATCCAAGCCGCTGGATCTTCCCTTCTTTCTTCCCTCTTACTCCCAGTGTGTTTGGATGCCAGATCAAGCATCGGGGAGGCTGTGGATGGTGTGACCATGCTGGTGGAACCCCTGGGCGCGGTTCACCAAACCTTACTCCGGTGTGCTGAAACACACTGGGAGGTCAGATACAGTCACGACGAAAATGGTGAATCCGAAGGAAGTGATAAGACTTGGAAACACCAAAGGGAAGACAAAAAGGATAAGGAAAGGAGTTGCCACCTAGTCTTTTAATGGAAAGATGAGGAAAACCAAGAAAACACCAAAAAAGGCAGAAAGCAAACAAGATGCAATGATGCATGTGTGATCCATGCCTAATGGATAATGCAATATGAATGCGGGCCAGAGAAAGGATAAGGATTTTGGTTACGCATGGGGAAGGGGTTAGGCACCCCCATGTTCTCGAGAAAACTTGGTCTTTCTAGGTTTCCTACTATTTATGGTCTGCTAAATGCGTGCTTGCTTATTCTATATGCTTATGCAAAAATATGACTGAAAACAAGCCAAATCAAAGAGAAATGAAATCAAAGGAAAAAGTTAATCCGAGGGTCAAATGTAGGCATTGTTAATGCCGCTTTACAGTACACCCTTGGGCGATGAGGAAAATCGAGAAAATCGTGAAATTCTCGAAAAGCGTCTCGTAAAACAGCGAAAATCTGAGAAAATCAAAAAGGGGAAAATAATCCTTGTTTCGGGACCATGTCGGCTTTGTAAGCCTTTTACTGTACGCCCTCGGGCGATGGAAAACAAAAACCACGGAAAACCCTTTAAACGAGGTAAAGACTAAGCTCGGAACATAGTTAGAAAGTGTGCACCAAGCTAGGAAGAAAATACGGGAAAAAACCATGCAAAAAGATGTGAAAAGTATGCATAATGCAAGTGTGAGTGCAAATCTGAAGAATGCAGGGGGTTTTATGCAAAAAACCCAAAATCCGAGGAAAACCGGAGTCTGGAAGCCCAAATCAGCGAAAACACATTCCATGCATGTATGATGAAATCTGGGGTCAAATGTGCTTTCTAGTGCAAAATGAAGTTCTCTAGGGGTTAAAGTGCAATTTACCCACTAATGCATGCAATGCATGTCAAATCAGCACAAAATCAAGGTAAAAATGCAAGGAAAACACTCAGAAATGATTCAGGGGAAAAATAGTCATTCTACCCCTGAAAACAGTAAATCAGAGTAATTACAATAAAGCACAGGGGCTAAACTGCAAAATACCCAGCAATCAAAGCATTCAGGAAGCAAATCAGTAAAAAATAGGGCTAAAATGCAATTAAACCATGAAAACATGTTTCTGAAATGTTTTGAAACAAAGTCAGTGAGTTTTATGCAATTTTCACAGCAAAATAAGCCTTCTGGAAGTTTTCTGTAAAGTAGAGGGGTCTAAATGCAATTTTCCCAGTGAAGACATGCTTCTGGAAAAGTTTCAGAGAAGTATGAGGGAAACATGCAATTTAACCAACAAATACAACTATCTAGAGAGTTTTTGAAACATGCAAGGGCTTAAATGCAATTTTCACTGCAAAATGAACTGTCTGAAACATTCTGAGGAAGTGTAGGGTCTTACATGCAATTTTCACAGAGAAAATGAACTTGCAGGAAGTTTTTAAGAAAGTGCAGGGTCCTTTTAGCAAAATGTCTTAAAGAAAACATGTTTCAAGGACTCTGGGGGTTTATGCTAAAGTTTTAAACACTGAAAACATTATTTCAAAAGTTCACGGTAAAACATGTAATATTTTCAGTTAAAACTTTATTTGAAACATTTTAGAAAACTGAGTGCAGGACCTATATGCAATAAAAGGACTAGAAAGTAATTC
>JAMKQA010056893.1:0-17283 GCA_024699735.1 Posidonia australis | reverse complement strand
TTATGTCTGGATAGATTCGCGGCACAACTGTGTGTATGGTTACTGTGAATGGTTCATACAGTGAATTTGGGTTGATTCCATGAATTTTCTCATGTGTGGGTTGATTGGATGATGTGTGTGGTTTTTGTCAAATTCATGCTTTAAAATGATCACAGTGAAGTATTACTTGGTGTGATTGCCATTTAGTGAATGAAATGGGGTGGTTATCTTGAATGGCTATGGAATGTGGTTTTTCCCTTCGAGTAATGGCTATTGTGAAATGAGGTGTTGGTTAGGATACTCTTAAATAAATAATGTGATAATCAAATTAAGAATTTTAAGTGAATGTGGGAAATTTGTCATTATAGCAAAGTCTAGAATTTTAAAGTAATATGTTTGACCAATTCAAATCTCCGTACGTGCTTTCATAGGATCGTTGGTGAGTAGAGTGATGAGGAGGTCCCTTTGGTGCTTCTCTGGACATAACTTCGTAGTGACCTAAGGAGGCTGAGGCTAGGAGCGATGAGGTGGGTCCTTTGGATGTTGGGGCAAGTTCCTCTTGTCTTCACAAGCTTATGGCAAGGCATCAACATGCACGAGCTTCTATTAGAGTAGAGGTGGACAAGGGATATGATGGTGAGGATTTGGTTGAGTTAGTGAGGTTTTTGTCTCTCCTCCTCTTGAAAAAGCTTGGACAGCATCTGAGCTCACAAAGATGGGTCAAGTACAGCTTAAGTTATGTGTTAGTGATATTTAATTAAGAATGTTTACTTATGGTTTGTTAACTTAAACTTTTGTTAATTTACCTTAAATACCTTCATCTAGTCGTACCCACTTGATCTTGGACCTTCTACATGATGCGTATATATACCTTCCGTAGTTTCAAAAGGAGTGCCTACTTCACATGAGCTTTGGGCACTTCTTATAGATCCGTCTCTCCAAGATTCACTTAGGGCTACTTGCTCCGTTTGCTGAGAGATTCCATGGTGCTTCTGATAGCTTCATTCTACGTGTTGAAGAGATGATGATCACACTGGAAGATGTAGTTAGGCTCATGGGTTAGTGGATTGGTGGTGAGTCCTGTGGTAGCAAATCTGCAATTCTGTTACGATGATATCTTGGAGGCTTGTTACAATGATATCGATTCGATGAACCGAGAACCCATATCATATCAATATCCGCATCTCCTCAAAGATGTCTTGTCAGTCGACATAGCAAATTGATGAGTGACTATCACTAATACTGTTGACAAGTGTAGAAGCATCAACATCATCACCACACCTCCTAAATCCACATATCCACAAGTCTAAACTATCAAAATCATAGGTTCCCCTAGGAATGATGAAGCTTAAAGAATAGTCTAAACTATTAGAATTGTAGGTTCCTCGTAAGCTTCATTTGCGCTTGTATAGCAAGCTCTTTCGTCAAGTGAGGAAAGGATAAAGAGGCCTTCTCATGCATAATTGGAGCATAAAAGCTAGCAAGAATCGTCCTACTAGTAAAATAAGCTTCTCTCAACTTTTATTCTGAGCCCTTCCCATATTGCCCAACGAGGAACTAGAGGAGGAACTCCCTTTGGTCAAATGGTGGGGATAACACCATCACACTCACTAGTGCACCCACTACCATCTTGATTGACTATTTCTTGAGTCAAGTGAGTGCCACGACCACCCTTTAGTCACGCAATCCCAAGAGCCAACCACAGCCTCTCTTAGATACAGGTCTACCAGATGTCTATCTTGGGAACCTAATGATCTACTTCTCTATAAGTGAACTTAGAGATAGTGTCTATAGGAGAACTTCTTCAATCCTTAAAACCAAAAGAAGAAGCCGATTTAGAACAACTTATAGCTAAATAAAGTTGCACTTGATAATCTGAATTTGTGGGAAACCGCCTAGTTCTCCAAGAGCCATGATAGTTTGATCGTATGTGCAGAGATAATTACTGGTGAGAAAGGATGGTGCAATCTTTGCAGGAACAGCAAATGATATGGCTAAGTCAATATTGAGAGAGTGGAGATGGCTGAAGAACATAAACTGATGACGGTAGCAACGTCCCACTGTCGAGTAACGACAGAAACAATTAACCGATCAGTAAGGGCTAAGTCTCAAGGAATAGCTCCATCTGGCTAAACCTACTGCAACAATTGGTTTTTCAGAATTTCTTCAAGGTCGTGCAGAGTGGTTTGGGCGACACTATTTACCTTTCCTGTGTCCTTGTTTTGATATTCCACCAACCCAAAACGGACTTCATTCTTGCATATGCTTATGAAGTTGAGAGTGCGTTTTATGCCTCGTCTTGTTCTTCGATCAGTGACCCATATTTCCCTTTCTTTCTTTCTAGTCTTCCTTTCTTTTCTGTGCATAGGCGATTGATTTGTATAAACGATCGCTTTCTATGTCTCTAAATCGATGTGGTACGTCCAATCGTAGACCGGTGATCGGCGAATGATAGCATCAGCTCCATACACCATTTTGAATGAAGTGTTTCCATTTGTAGTTTTTTTAGTTTTTTTCTCCACCAATGTCTTTAGTCTTCTAGTTTGAATACTTTGTGCTATCTATTTATGTGTGTGTGTGTTCTTTATACCGTGGAAATTTCTTCTAGGGAAGAATAGTTCGAGGAGCCTGACGAAACTACATGAAATCCAGAGTGCCTAGTGCTACGGTAAGCCTTTTGGTTGAGCCCTATCTTCGTTCTCGAGTGTAACAGCTTGACGTGACTAAGCCCTGCTTGATGCCATCGCTTGTTCCTACGCAAGAATCCTGACTCCTCAAATTTAGGCCTTGTGAAGTAGGCAAATGTCTAAATAAAAAGGCGGTGGGGAATGACTTCTCTTTCCCCACCCTTCCGGCCTTCCCTTCGTAGCTTCGGATAGGGAGTCGTCTCATTGGTTTGCTACTTTACGGATGATTGTTTCAAGAAGCAAGGAAAGAGAACCACTGTACTAATTTTCTTTAAGGCCTGCCTAGAGGCATTTCCTATAAGAGTTCCGCCTTCGGACGGAAGTGGAGGACATGAATCCCTACTCTTTAGTATACAGTATTAACTCTATTTGAGACTGAAAAGAATAGGTGAACATAGTTAGGTATAAAAAAAAAAGTAGGGATTTTTTCTTGGGTAAAGGCTTTAGATAAGCAATAGAGGCGAATGTGAGAGATCATCTGCCTGAATCGAGCAAAAAGGGGACAGATATATTAAGATAATGAAGACGGTAGAGTTGAAATTGAACCCAACGAATGCTAGGAAAGGAACTAATGACTGTTCTCTAGGAGGAACTTGGTAGATGCGACTTAATGAAGGGCAAGTTCCCATTGTAATAGGCCATAGGTAGCTGGTTGGTTGTCCCCTTGGCAATGTCCGGTTGTTCCCTTCCCCTTGACTCCATAAGAAATTAATCCCGCATTCCAACCAGCCACTTCATGTTGTTCTAGAGGAGATGATAAGACATAAAGAAAGATCTAGATTCCCCCCTAAAAAGCACTTAGTTGGCGGACCTACTCCTTGTTGGCAGGCCACTTGACCGTAGTATCGCATACTAGTAGATGTCTCCAATAAGCACTGAGGAACATGATTATGGGTTCAAATCCTATGGTTGACTCCACCTGACTCTCGTCGGCAATGTTGAGATGCAATCCATGGAGATGCCATCCCAAAGCCTTTCGGGATTAGGAAGGGGCTCCAATAAACCTCCAAACTGTTGTTGCTCAACTAGCTTGTCTTGTTGACACACCAGTAGGTTTCGACATATGTCTCCAATAGTACTTCAAGCAAAGAAAATAGCGTCCTACGTTGTCCCAGGTGTCCAGCCCAAAGTGTGCACTCCCCATTTCTTTCATTTCTCAAGTTGACTTAAGGGACATAGAATTGAGGTTGTCCCCCTTGGCGGGTAATAATAAGCCATCTTGCTTTCGACTTAACATCTTTTGCCCTTGGAAGTAGCTCATGACAACGTTGTCGATCTTTACCACGAACCATGATCTTGGTATATAGTGCCTTCACATCCTCAATTGTAATGCACGATTGCCATTATTTCCTTGTTTTGCACCTACAAATGTCGTTCGGTGTCATAATCCAACGAACTAACATATGCCTAGATAAAATTAAATAAATAATTTAAAATAAATGTAGGAAAATTTAAAATAAATAACTATAGCAACACTTAATCCTACCTAGAGTCAACGATGTGTGGCTATATGATTCCATTTCTATGCACTAAATAGGATTGTAACTCCAAAATCTACACCTATGAGAGAAAAATGAAAGAAAACGCATACATGAGTGACATCTAATAGTCACTTAGTGTACGTCTACTAACTATTAAAAACAACAAACTGAAATTGAAATCATTGGAACCTAGCTCCACCAAGCCACATAACTGTCTCTCTCGACAGCACCAAGCCAAAACCATGAAAAGCACCGAAACTTGCAAAACTTTATTGTAAATCACAAGAAATCATTTTAAACCATGCCTTTTAAAAACCCATTATCTCTTTTCTTTGGCGAACATGTGCATCTTTGAAATCATTACTACACTCTTGAAATGGCTACTCTATGCCAAAACCAAGTCCAAAAATCACAACAAAACTATGTTTCAAAAATAAGGTCTCCTTTAGACCAAAGCCTGAAAGTCTGAGTTAGAGCACAAAAACCCACAGTACATGCACCTAGTGTGAAAACCTGTCGTGTCGTCATGGCCAAAAGCTACCAACCAACCCACAAGCAATCACTGAAACACACTACACTGCCGCGACAGGACCATCTCGTGCAGAAGCCCTTCGCCCTAGGTCCTTACTCTAAGAATCCTCCAACCATTTACTCTAGAATTAACATAGGGTACGCTCTCTTAGCATTCTAACATGGATACTTGGGAGCTCTAACTCCAATCCCTACAAATACTCAGCAACCACAACCTCGAACTTGTACGTACTTGACCTCTAAGGGTATCAATCATCTCTAGTTTGTCAGTACAATTTTGTAACTGTTGTGGCACCTATCATTCAGTAACCATGACCTCAAACTCATACTTGACCCTCTAAGGGTATCAGTTGTCCTTAGTTCGCTAATACGATCCTTCGGTCGTTGTGGTTCTTACCAAAAAATTATAAAAATTATTTTCTAGAATCCTTATAAATCTATGCAATTCTTTTACAAATTTCTTTTGAAAACCATTTTGAAAAGTATTTCAAGAACCGCCTCAATAAGCCATAAATTTCCACAAAAAGCCATGTAACACAAATTCCTAAATATATAATGAACCAAAATAACTCATAAAGCTGGGCTCAGAGGAAAACCTTAAGAGAACTCTGCCTAAAAGATAACCAAATACCATAAAACACCCATCACAAGTATGAATAATCCAAGAAAAGAATCACACAATTACTGAAATTAAATTTCCATAAAGCTCATTCATTACTAATTCGACATACTGAAATCATCCTAGTGTTAGCTGGTTGGGCAATGTGATCAGTTAGGCAGGTGGTGTTAGGTAGGCTAGGCGAGATAATTCGAGAGCTTGTTATAGGCCAGGCAAAGTCACCGATGCTTGCAACACCATGACAAATTAGAGGGACGTCGTGAGGAGACGTATACCTATACAATAAGAATAGAAAAGAGAAAAGAAATAGTAAGGCCCGTTGGCTAGGACGGTGATATGCCCTACACGGGGAGGTTCACTGTGGCAGTGTAGGGGATCGAGGTTGGTGCCTGCTTCTTCCGATTATGGCCAGGTCACCCCTAATCAAGGTGACACAAGAAAAGAGATTTGCAGATTTCATATTCAGGTTTGGTTTGAGGCTAGAATTGAGCTTGGTTTTGGTTTTGGTTTTAAGTTTTAACTAAATTTTAGCCAAGATAAGAATAATATTTTAGGACTAGTTCTGGCTAGGTTTGGTGTTTTTGCAAGATTTAAGATTTGAGATTTAGACTGAAATCTAGTCTCAAAACAATTTTCCAAAGATATGTAGAATAGAGCATAGTTTTCAGAAAAGAAATTAAGTTTTAAAAATACATGATTTCCGATATTTCTTTAAAAGAAGCTTTCTCAGAATTTGATTATGACCCAGATTAGAGTTTGATAGAGAAGTTTTCAGAGAAGAAAATAGAGTTTGAATTGGAAACAAAGAATGGGAGCCTTAGTCATTTTTCTACTTTTATTTTCTTTAGGGTGTGTACCGGGTGACTTAGATGTCACTCATGCGTTTCATTGGTTAATTTTTCTCAGGTGCTGTATTAGAGTGCAGTCAATTTTCAATGCTCGAGTTTTGGGAGCTGTTAGCCTCTAGCCACACACAAGTTTGGGTAGTAGTTAATAATGAATTTATTTTAAATATTGCTCTTTCTAATTTAGCAAATTCAGACTTAGATTTACTTTGCCGTTGCGTCCTGTGACTACAGGGTGTTATAACGTACTTGGCATGAACTCCAAAAGTGGGAGTCCATTCTTGGCGGGACTTCGTGCAGCGCCACAATGGGACTTAATGCAACCTCACGATGGAACTTTATGTACTAACACTTGGTAGGATTTGTACTTGCACACTTAATAACGCGTGTTAGTAATCAAAGGCGTACCTTTCCTTACCTCAAAGGGTTGGTTAAGTTATTCTTTCCTAAGTATGGTACTATTGTGCTATTTCTTACTCCCCTGTATTTGAAACTAGGTGGAGGGAATTAGTCCTGACCTTAACTAAGAGATAGAAAAAACAGAGCCTAGTGGATGTCAATTGTTAATAATTTGTGGATTCTCTAAAGATCATTGCGGGGCAATGTCTTTGTGGAGAAAAAACACACTCAAGCCATGAAGGCACACTTGAGTAGGACATTTAACTCCAAAACTTGATGAGTCGATTGTTGCATCATCAGCCAAACCAATTTCAGTTTCCTTACTAGGTTTTTACTTGTAAGTAAGATGGATGGCACTACTTATTTGATTATTTTGTTTTTTTTGGGTTTTTTTTTTTTTTTGGTGTTTTTAATTTTTTAATTCTTTTGGATCTTTTTGGATTTTCTAATTTTTTGGAATTTTTGAATTTTTTTTCTTTGATTGATAATTGATTGATGAGTATACTTACAATCCTCCCTCTTATGTGTCTAGCATTACTGTCTTGTATTATATGTGGTGAGAGGGTTGTCCCATCGACCATGCCTTTTCCTTCTGAAGACTTAGGACATTGAACTAGCCTTAATCGATCATTGTCTCTTTTATTTACTCAGTCCTTGGGCATCTAGGGTTTCCTACCCTTTGCCTATATGTGAGATAGTGGGGGAAACTTAAGATTTAACAGGCTCTCAGCATTGGCAATAGTATTGGTGCCACTTGCCAGTGGTTGGCCTTATGCGCCTATAGCTTACACAGGGGTTTTTCTTTTTTTCTTTCTTTCCTTTTAGGTTCCCCTCTCTTGTTATTTTCCTATAGATGCCTATCACTGCCTTTTCAAACTTATGCTATGACAATACACCTATCCGTCTGTTTTCTCATCCCCATTTTGAGTACCCACCAATCACTGCCTTATCAAACTTATGCTATGACGACGTACATAACTTTTTTGTGCACTCTCCTCTTTTGGGCACTTTCTAAGTTGTTTGGTTCTAGTGTGCTTACTCATCACTATTTTCTTGAACTTATGCTAGGATACTACTTTATACAGGGTGAGCAGCTTTTATGATATGCCTAGGCTCCGAGCCTGCTTTGCTCTTGTATGTGCAAATAGGCCAAGGTTAAGGTTACCCTAGTTGCTTAGCTTCCTTTCTATTCAGGAGACAATTATCTTCCTTAGTCAGTACTAGGTCTTAGGTTCTCCCTAGGCTTCAGCATGTTAATTAAGAGTGTACTACTAGAGTACATGTAACTTCCACAGAATAGAAAAGAACTTCAGGTCATCCTATGTAACGACCCCCAAGTCGCTACCACCTAACTTAGCTACAAATTTCTATTCAATTACTTTTTTATCTTTATTATTAACCAACAATTATACTAATAATGCAACTAAGGTTAAGTACCCTCAACAGTAAATAAATCTACTAACCAACATAAATAAAACTAAACTAACACTCACCTAGATCCCTGATGTGTGGCGGCGTAAATCCTCCTATATGCACTAGCAAGTAGCCGCTACTATCCTACACCTGCCAAAACACACAAAAACAAAGCACACGTGAGTAACCACTCAACGGTCACCCAGCACACACCCCACCTAACAACTTGGCAACCTATGCTAAGGGCAACCAAACACAGGCATCCCACCTAGATGCCGCCAAACCAAAGGCAATCTACTGACGCCTAGCACACAAGCACTGACATCCCTCTTAGATGCTGCAACACTAAACTAGGTAGTCTACCACTGCCCAACAGGCCACAAAACTACAAGACCATGCCTTTAAAACTATCTTTCTCTTTTCCTTTCAAAATCATATGCATGCACTTTTTAAAACATTTCTATGCACGCCCGAGATGGCTACTCTTGCCAAATTAAGCCTAAAACCACACAAAGCACATAGTTTGGTCCCACGCACTCTCAGGTGAACCTGACTGCCAACGATGTCTGAATACCCTCTATAGCATCCAAGACACCCACAACAACTACGAAGCACAACTATAAAGCCTTTGCTTTGCACAACATGGTCCCCTCTCGACCCAAGCATAATACCAAAGCCACAAAGCCTTTGCTCCCAAACCACCGCCCACTCTAGACCAAAACCACGGAGTCACTTCTCCCAAAGCACTACGCCACCATAGGTGCCGAACTATGGCCTCCTCTAGGCCTAGAGTCAGATTTCTTGAACCAGGACTTCGCACAAACCACAAACACAAATAGTGTGTCAAACTACCTTGTGCGAAGCATACAACACTGGCCCCAATCAGTCCACCAAAATGCGACCAACGGTGTCTGCATTGCCACGGTGAAGCTACCTTGTGCAGGAGTGATCACCATCCTGCAATTTTCTCACCTAGAGAACCCTCACAATGCCAACCCCTCTTAGGAAGGCAATCCTGTTTCTCAGGACGCTATCAGCTACAGGGCACGTGTTCCACCTACACTGGCCACCATAGGATACGCCTCCTCATGACATCCTCCACACGATGCTCAGGAGGGAGTCTCATACCACCACATCTAACAACACCCGAGCCTTAGTGCTCCTAGTAATAGGAAGAGTATCATACCTCCCTGTCATGTCACAAAATACATCAACTTGTGGACCTTAACCTCAGTCCCATGAATGACAATCAAGGAGTGTAAGACCTCCAAGATCCGACAAACACTCGCCTACAGTCTATTGGTCACCAACACAAATAGAAAGCATCGAAAAACTCTTTCCAAACCATTTTCAAATCTGTGCTTTTCTCTTTCAAAAACTCTTTTTTTGGGAAACTATTTTTAAAACCATTAGATATCTTTTAAAACTCAAGAAGCACTTTGCCCAACAGTGGCATGGAAACCAAAGGTCGAGAAACTACAAACAAAACACAACCTCGACAGCTTCCCCGTCAGGCTTAGGCAAAAACACCTTGGAAGCGTCTAGGTTCACAAGCACCATGCTCAACTCACAACCACAACATAAGAAAACACCAACAACAGGACAACCATAACGAAAACTCTATGCTCTGGTACCCAAGTGTAAGACACCTACTAGCTCGTGTCCCTCAGAAGCACAGCCAAATCGACTCAAACACTCGGAATAGTGCCACTGAATACTCTATTTAGCGCAACACACATAAAACCACACAAACCCTAGACCTAGGGATGACATCCTAATCTCCAATGTCCAATCTAAACCATCTAAGGGAAAGCCTGTTATTTCTAAATCATATCATTTTTCACTCTACCCATATCCTAGATGATCACTTGTTAATTCATTTTAGGCAAATCCTACAATCACTCTAATGGTTATCCTAACCATTTATACCATTGTAATTATCTTCCCAATATATATATATATATACCCATATATATATATTAATCAAAACAATAAAACATCTTAATACAAGATCAAAGCCTGGATCGACAGACTGAAATGTAATAGTCAACCGGACATAGGCTCAAGACACCAGATCAGCAGACCGAAGAACAACACGATTGACCGAAATCTCCCGATTCGGTAGACCAAAAATGGCTAGTCGACCAAACCAGGAGCATTGTCAACACCCAAGACTTCTAGAACGACAGATTGAATGAATTCAGTCGATCGAACCAAGGGTCCAGGAGACAATCTGTAGTAGAAACGACACATTGAAAGAATTCAGCATGCCAAATCAAGCGATAGCAAGGCACCCTGAAATGGAACCCAAAATCCAATCCTGCAAACCACTCACACAAACCATGCAAGTCATATATCAAAATGCTCGACGAGATCTTCCAAACCAGAAAAGCAACACAGAGATCCATCAAGCGAATCTAGAAAAATCAACAAAAAATACAAAGGAGACATTATTCACTCCACACAATAAATATGGCCTTAAATGGCCCACAAATGCTCAATAAATGCAATAAAATTTACTACAATTACGAGCACACTATCATGCACCTAGGAATCAAATCTGAAACCAAAAAGAAGCCTACGAGATGCGTACCTCCACCGAAAGTGTGGTAGTGATGAGTGGTGAACGATAGTGCACCTCCCCCTCCCTAGCTATGAGTAGCTCCTTTCCTCCTCCTCCTCGCGACGACAGCATAGTGGTGGTGGCAGCATCCCCTTCCTCAGGTCATCTCTCTCTCTCTCTCAGCCCTCTCTCGTCTCTCTCTCATTCTTCCTCTCTCTCCTTCACTCAAGCCGTGAAGAAGAAGGAGAAGAAGAAGAGGAAGGTGAGGAAGGAGAGGAAGGAGTGGGGTCCAAGAGAGAAAAGAGAAAGAAAAGAAGGAAAGAAGAAAAGAAAGAAAGAAGGAAAGGAAGCCACAACACGAGACCAAGCCACGTGACCATCCACGTCCACGTGACTCACGCCAGCAAAGACCAGCCACCTAAGCACGCCAACCAAACTCTATGGCCCAGAATAAACCCACAAAAATCCTACGAGGGCTGGCACAGCACCCGAACCATACAACACCAATGGGCTAGAAACCGACAATCTAGGCATAAGACACTAGTGAAAACATGTCCAATGTTGGGTATTAGGGCCCCCAATGCCCAACACACCTGAATCCTACCTAATTGTCTGGCCGAAACAATAGTTCCAAATTTGGGTCGTTACATCCTATCCAATTGTGTGGACCTTCCCTAGGTGTTACATTCTCTGCTTAAGGACTCTACATAATAGTTTGATAGTTTTGCTTAATGCCATAAGTGGTCAAGATGTGATCCACACTCATCAGTCATTATTATTCTTACTTTTATTATTTTTATCACTAAAGCTAACTTAGCATTCAAAGAAAATAAAATAAGAGACAAGAAAGAAAATGAATGTCTTATTCATAAGTTTTTTTGTAATGAATAAAATGAACTTACCCCTAGTCAGGCTCGGTCGAGTTACGTACTTCCCTCTCCAGATGGTGGGGTATACCTTTGAGGTGACTATAGGAGCCTGCCCCTAGCATCAAGCAGTTGGGTACTTATGGCACATCTTTTCATTTGTCCTTCAATTTGCGCCCAATCTTGGCTTTTCCAAGGTTGTTGTCGGACCCATCTTGGTCTACCCCTTGCAGTGTGCTCCTAGTGACCTTGTCTCGAGCATGTGAAGGTTCCCTCAGGCTCCTCTGTCTCCCTGGGGCAAGGTTGCTGATGTCTTCTTGGCCGGTGTGCTCATGGATGTCCTTTGTGGGCTCGACTCTTTCAAGATCAGGAGGCTTAGGTGGAGGACTGTCTCTTATAGGCTCTGTTTGCAGGCTTAGGAAGAGAGAGTTGATTGCCACATCTATGTCGTACTAGTCTTGGTCAACATATTCATCATATATAGGGTGCATCTCCTCTAGGTCGTCTACTTGGGCTAGCTCATCTTGTGTAAGAGAATGTCCTCGATTGACAGAGACCATAGCACCCTCGATAACTACCTCTTGGATCTGTTGACTGTCCCTAATGTCGTCGTTTAGATCTTCTCCTGAACACATTTCCTCTTTGCCTTTGGCAGATGGCTTTAGGTCAGGGTTTGCTTGTACACACTCAATAGTTACCAGCCTTGGAGTTGTTGGCTCATCATCCTCAACCACCTTGTGGGCTATTGGATGTTTACGTTGGGGTACTTGGTGAATCTCATACTATTTCCCTTAAGATGCCCTAAACCTTGCTTTCAGCTCCATCCACATGATTTCCCCTTGGTCGTTCAACTCATATATCTTTTCCTTGACCATGAAACACTCCTCTAATGTATGCCCGTTCTTTTGGTGGTATGGGTAATACTTGGACAAGTCTGCATTGGAAGTGTTCGGGGTAGGCGCTAGAGGCTCTAGGTCTCCACTTTCCACTAGCATTCTGAAGACATTGTGGAGTGGCTCATGGAGTGGTGGATGATTTTGTTTATTATAGCTCTATGGTAGAGGGACGACGTGGTAGGTCCTTTGCCTCTATTGTTGCCCCTGTTGGGCATATACTTGGTAGTTTGGAGGCTACAACCACTAGCGCTCTGGTTGCTAGGGTTGAAGTTGATAGTGTGTTGGTTGCCCCTATAGCTGAACTAGCGGACCCTGGTGTTGGGCTTGCTGATTCTAGTGCTGTGCTATAACTTGTGCTATATCGCCTGTGACACCTTAGAGGGTGTAGCCGGAGGTCTTCTTCTTGTCCCTTCCTTCGGACACTAGGAATGGTAGGTCCTCATTGTTATGGAGGGCCCTTGTGGCATGTTTGTATATCTAGGAGTACGTCTAGAAGTCACCCATTAGTAGGCCTATCCTGAGAACTACAATAGTGTTTTGGGCTATGACTTCGACTGCCTGGCTTTCAGGTATATAACAATCAGATTTGGCAGCCATGTTTCTCCATCTACTAGCATAGGTGATGAAGTTCTCATTTGATCTCTTCTTTTCAGCAACGAGGTCTCCTATGGTGGGCTTGTGTTGGATGAGGTAAATATATTTTTGTAAGAACTTCTCCAACACAATTTTAAAGTCACTGAAGTCATATGCTGTGAGTGTATTGAACCACCTCATTGCTTCTCCTTCCAGTCTTTTGAAGAAGAGGTAGACCATGAGCCTGTTACCATGTTGATAAGGCAGGGTGTCCATGGTTAAAGTAGCTAAATGGTTTTGTAGATCACCTATCCCATTGTACTTTGGTGTCTTGGGCAACTTGAATCTGGATGGCAAGACAATGTGAGGGAACTTTGAAGTGTCAAAGCCAACCGGTGCCTTTGAAGTGACCCCAGCTTCTACTAACGCCTCTGAGATCATCCTTTTGAATGTCAACCCCTGGAGTGATGGTCTACCCATTGCCTTGGTACCCTTGGAACTATAGGAATTATTGGTGTTGAGAGGTACCATGTTGAGGAGGGAAGGAGGGTTGAGTTGGAGTGTGGTAGGATGATAGTGGTTGGGTTACGCCTAGATAGGAATGCGAGTGGTAGCTTAATGGAGATGGTACGGCTTACTAGACAAAGGAAGGGTAGACTAGAGGTGTAGGATACTAAGTGGGAGATTGTGTTGATAGGCCTTGTGTTGGAAAATTGATGATTGTGCTCGATGGCACTGCATATGTATTTCCCATATGAGGTGTGGTTAATGGGCCCTAGTGATAGTTTAGGGGAGAGGATCCATGCCCGAATGGAACTTGAGGACTATAGGGATTATGGTGAGCCACGGGTTGGTGGGTTTGGCTCATTGCCCCTTGTAGGTTATAGCTCATTCCTCCTCCACTCTGTTCAGCAGACTAGGCTCCGTATGACGTTGGGGTGTTAAAGAAAGACCCATGTTGGCCTGGGGAGTTGCTTGCTTGGCCCGTAGACATTGATGCGATCGACATGATGGAGTAGTTGGCGTAGTTGGTGTAGGAATAGTATGCTTCTACCATGCTTTATCGATCTTCTCTTATTGTCTTCTTCTCAGAATATTACATCTTCTTGAAAAGAAAGTGCAAACTCTTTACAATTCTAATTTCTATCCTATTACAAATATCTAAAAAGGAAATTAATATTCTAGTGTAATAAAATACAAAGAAAAGTGTTTATGACTCTATTCAATAAAGAAAATAAAGACATAGGATTGTTACAGTGATGTCCTTGTAACCTATAAGCATTCACAACCAAACCATCCTTTAGACAAGGCACCTAGAGCTTAGTTTGCCTGACATTGCTTGTGGGCACGACACTGAGACTCGTTGCCACCAGAAGTGGCGACGAACAACAACATTGGACAGACAGGCGGCTAATGTGCCTGTTTGTTCTAGCAATTGAGATCTATCTTGGATAGATCAGACGCCAAACAAGTTGATTAATAGACAAGTTTGCAAATAGAATGCCAATTTTACTTGTTTTGATAGTTAATTAATGGCTTAAATAACCTGCATTCTCTCAGTCTGTTAGGTTCCTATGGCATGGGTTAAAGCCTTTCTTCAAGGTTTGTAATGACCTCAAGTCGCTAAACGCAACACCTAACTACATTTATTTTCACTTCATTAATCACATTAATCTTAAACAAAGTTCAACAAATAACAATATAAATTAAAGCTCTAATAATTAAAACAAATTTAACCATACCAATCACTTACCTAGAACCCTTGATGTGTGGTTGACTGACTCCAACTCTATGTGCACTAGCAAATTCCTAAATTCTATCCTGCACCTACGAAAAATATTAAACAAACACACATGAGTGACCACAGAAAAGATCACCCAGCATACACCACCACTAAGACACACTACATTGGTATCCCTCCTGGATGTCGTAACACCACAACAGAGCAATACTCTTTTGCCCCCATAAGCAACAAATCTTTTGGAAATCATGCCGTTGAAAACCCATTCTTTTCAAATCACATTCTTGCCTTTTAAAACTATTTTCTTTCCTTCATACCATATGCATGATTTTCAAAAAACTTTATGCATTACTTGAAATGTCCACTCTTGCCAAATCAAGTCCATAACCACTAGAGAGTGTCACACAAGCATCAAGCCTCTTCTCAGTCAAAACAACAAATCACATCTCAAAAACTGGCATAGCTCCACAAACATGTAGCACAGCACCACCTACGAGCAAAAACCACAAAGTCACAACAAACACTGGCTACAAGTGGCTATCAGAGACAGAGTCCCAGAAACCATTGTGCTGCCACAGGTAGCCGTAGCTTGTATGTCTCGACTCAAAGCCTCTAAGTCGTGTTGCCTAGTGCCAAGCAACCAATACTAGCCATAAGCAGTCCATTGAAGTGCGACCAACGGTATCTGCACTATTGCGATAAACCACCCTGTGTAGAAGTTCACCCACCACAGCCCCACAAACCTCATACAACCATGACCCTCAGGTCACACAAACACGCATGGGGTGCATCCTTACGACACCCCTTGGTGCCCGGACACCTAGGGACTCACAACCCCAAGCCTAGTCAGCACCAAATTTTTTCAGTCTCAGCACCTATACTAACTAGGGTGTCATGTCCATCTGCACAGAGGTCTCATACCTCTTGTCTACTGCCACGTGTCTCTGTGTACAGTCAGTACCCTAAGTCTTTGGTACTTGGAACAAACGTAGTATCATATCGCCAATTCTAGTTAGCCATTGACCTACAGACCTTAGCCTTGGCTTTATAAGCTACAATCCAGGAGTCTCAAACCTTCAGGATCCAATGAACACTTACCTCAATTTCTTGATCTTTAGCCTCACCCTAGGTAACGTGCTCAACCACCCAAGGATGTCATCACACTCTCTGGTCTTGGCAACATGCATCGTCGGTCTCTTGGCCTTAGTAACCAGAAAACTCCAGAAAAATGCTTTCAAAACCTTTTGTAAACAATGCACATCTTTTTTTTCAAACCCTTTCTTTTGAAAAATTGTTTTCAAAACATTTTCAAAATCATCTCAAAGACTATAGAAACAGCATGAAAATCCATTCAATAGTTCTCTCGACAAATCATTTAAACTTTTGCAAGTAAACACCTTTCTTTTGTCCCAAAAACCCTTTTCAAACTATATTTCAAAATCATTTGAATATGATTTTCCAAAAATACCACAAAACACGATGCCAAAACCGCACGAAATTGAAAATTAGAAATCACGGCTCAAAACAAAGCTTTGATAGCTCTCCTATCAAGCCCAAATAATCATATCAAAACCAAAGCAACAATCTCGAAGTCCCGCTAGGCTTCCAAGATTGGACACTCACACAAAACTCAACCAGAACTTTATGTTCTAGTGTCAAGGTGTAAGACACCTACTAGCTCGTGTCCCTCGAGAGCATAGTCATATCAGTGACAAACACCACCAGGCAGTGCTATTGGGTATTTCCCTTAGTGCACCACACATAAAAGATTACTTAAACCTTACTTCTAAGGGCACATCTTGATCCCTATTATTCATTCTAAACCATTAAGGGAGAACTTAGTCCTTCTAAGTCATATAGTTTTTTTTCATCCTATTTACTATGTGGATGGACCTTGCTAATTTATTTAGGTAATCCTTTACCTATCCCTAATGAATTTTCCTAATCATTTATATGTATTTCCAATTGATTAATCTAAGGAAAACATAAAAAATATACTGCTAGGTGTTGAACGTCGGATAGGCAACGTTCAACATTGAACGTCGTAAACTCGACGTTCAACAATCCTGACCCAAACACCCATACCGAATCACCCTATATCTAGTCCAATACCTAATCATTTTATTTCAGGGTCGTTACCTAGTTTGATATCATTATTAACATTATAGGTTATCAACAAATAGGTCTCCTTTATCAATAAAATTTCATAGTTATGAGCATAAAATAGCCAGGGGTGTTGAACATTGGAAACCTAACGTCCAATGTTAAACGCTGGTAACCTGGCGTTTAACCACCTGACATCCAATTTCGCACTAAAACCATGGATCCTAGCACGCATTTCATTTCAAAACCATTAGGAGATTGCCCATAACTCTAAGACACATGAAATTACAACATGCATTCATAGTCACTACCAATAATCAATTTAAATCAGTCAAAACAAAAGGCTGCAGAGAAGCAGTGTTGAACGGCAGTTCCTGGGCGTCCAACATTGAGAGCCCTAGAATTGGCATTCAACGCACTAAAAACTCCCCTACACTGAAACACCCTCCAAACTCATGCATGTTATGACCATGCCGATCCGAGGGAAGCGGGAAGGAGGATCACAGCCATGCCAGGATGGCGAAGGCGCAAGGAAAGGAAAAAACAAGAAAAGGGAGTCGCCACCTAGTCTTTTAATGGAAAGACGA
>JAMKQA010056892.1:0-15689 GCA_024699735.1 Posidonia australis | reverse complement strand
TGGGAATAAGATCTGTGGGTTTTTTTTAATAATAAATAATAACTATTATTTGTGAATCTGTCTAGGTCCTAAGTGGTAGGAAGCAACACGAAAACTCAACCAACTCACATCAGAGGGTCATGTTCAATGAAGATCTTGTGGGAACCACAAAAGATCACAGAGATGACAGGCACCCAACTTATTCTGATCTCGTTTGATGTCATCCGATTGTTCAAAACCATACACAGATGGGAAATATGTGAACAGCCTGATGTCAAACATAAACCATAGGTACTAGTCCACCAAGACCTTTTCATTAGAACACGCAAGACAGATACCTATAGAATTGTATATTTACCGCCTAATATGAGTTATGTTCTTCCCAACCAAGACAACAAGCAGATTATTTCAGTTGAAAAATCCACAGTACCAAATAGTTTTTAGGCTGCAAGTTGAGGTCGTTTCTTCATTTTCTTCCTACTTCCCCCCTTGTTCATGTTAGGGAACATCTATAGGTGATGTGCCACTTCAGTTTGGTGCTATATGACTCAAAAAAAATATCATCTTTACTATGAATTCCTAAATTTAAATACATGTATGCCATTACCTATGAGTGGTATAATTGTATTTATAATGCATCAATATCTCTTTCATTTAATTAGAATCTCAAAGTTTCTTTTGCAGTGTTTCATTTTTTATTAGTGATCAACTTGTTTTACCTAGATGATTTTTATCTATAATTTTTTGTTATCATATTTATCATAAAACCTATTATTTTATTACTATGGATAATAAATCATGTAGGATATGAAACCATGGAAAGGAGTAAAATGTTAAAATGCCAATACCTGTTGGTGTTATTACCTTAGATAGGGAGGAGGAGGAGGATGTTGTGCCGATGGGGGGAATGCTGAGGAGGCATTGCGGAGGTGGTGTAGAACATCGGAGCACGTCTGTGGGGGGAGGCTATCTTAGGCAACAGGCGGGAGGAGAAAGAGGACGACGAATCTGTGCTAACAAGAGGATGCAACACTGACAAATCCAACGACAGGCAGGAGGAGGAGAAGGACGATGTCAGAGGACACACCATCGAGGAGACGCTGCGGAGGTGATGTAGAACATCGGATCATCGTCAAGGAGGCGGAGGAGGACGAGTGATGGACAACTGAGAATAATAGAGGAGAGGTGGAGGAGGAGGCAGACAAGTGACGTTGGAGTAAGAAAGAAAGGGGCAAAACAATCTACGTTAAGGTATTTTATATTTAAATTAGCGAGAATTTTAACAAGGACATTTCCTCATTTTGCACTCGCTAAATAAAAAGTAAGGACATTGTGAGAAAAAATCCTTGCTAAAAACTTGCTACATTATTGCGAGGTAATTTCCTCGCAAAATCCTCGCTATATGTCCTCGTTATATTATTACAAGAACATTTCCTCACTAAGTCCTCGCTCTTTGTCCTTTCAAAATCCATTTTTTCTTGTAGTAAGGGTAGATCGGAGGGGGAGAGAGGATGTGAAGGGGAAGGGTAGATTACAAGGGGAGAGAGGGCTTGAAAGGGAAAGGGTCCTTCGGAGGGGGAAGCACAAATCAGAAAGGGAGAGAGGACGACTGATCGAGAGAGGGAGATAGAAGAGATAACATTGATCCCTAAATCCTAAGACAAATCAGGTAATAACACGAAAAGATGAAGGGTAGTTTAGGAGTTTCATGAGGGGATATCCTAGCTTCTACTAGAAGCCCAAAAAACCCAACTTCTAGATTCATATACAATTTCAGAATCTAAAAGTGCACAACTTTTCCCAGAAGTAGTGGCTCAATGGTTTGTTTGGAGCAGTTTCTGACATATTTTCAACTTCTACCAGAATCTAAAGTCTAAAAGCTACCCAAAAGCAAAACCAAATGCACCCTTAGTCGTAAATTCAAAAGTTGGGAAAAACTAATTATGATAGTCAGAGTATTTAGATGAAAGTGCTCTTGGGTTCACAGGATATGTGAGGGGTAATGGAGGTTGGTTATGTTTTTTTTTTTTTTTAAGTTCTACAACCAATGGGATTCGAACTTGTGACCCTCCAACAAGAGTAATAATCATGTACCAAATGAACTATGCTTTGTTTGGTTGGTTATGTTGAATTAGATGATGCAACTGTTGAGGTAGCTTTATGTGTAGCACAAAAGAACATATTAACAGAGGTTAGAAAAAAGATAAGAAGGCTTGTTCATTATATATCAAGGTGTAGAAGAAGCAACTTTTGAGAAGAACTCAAAAGCAAAGACATTAAAGTAAGCCTAGGAGATTCTGTAGAAATCCTTCCAAGGAATTAAAAGAGTGAAAAAGGTACATCTTCAAATACTTAAAGTTGAATTTGAAACTCTTAAAATGAAATGTAAAAAGGTTTGATATTGTTTTGATTTGCAATCAAATTAAGTGGAATCTTAATATGGTATATTAATTAGGAGGAGTGATTATTTAACCATATTGAGACATAAGGGAGGCATTTCTTGATATCAAACCACCAAGCCTTAGGCTGAGATGGCTGAAGATGAGGAACATTTCCGACTTAGAGTGATTTCCTACGAAGGGAGCCAAGGTCAACGATGGTCGGACTAGGGTTCTGTCTTCTTCTCCATTGTGATTTCCAACGGTTTTTCTTGCATTTTCTTGGTCCGGAGGTCGACGGTGCTCCTGGGTTTCTTGGTTCTTGGTTTTCTTCTGGTGGTGTTTCCTCTCTTGGAGACTCTCAGTCAGGGTTTTGTCGAATATATTTTCATTTCTCTTTTGGTTCGAGTTCTCTAGTGTTTGTGGGTTCTTGCAGTGGTGCAGTTTGGTGTTTCCCAATTACGGTTCTAGTGCAATTTTATCGGTCGAGCTTGGCTTTGTCCATCTTTCTTTGGAGAACATCAATCTTATCCTAGGGTTTTTGGGTGTGTTGGAGACTCTGGCTAGGGTTCCAACAGTGCAAGAATTCTTGGTGTGGACCTATTTCTCTTTGCAACCTCCTCACTTGTAGGTAGTCTACCAGTTTGGCTGGTTTGGCGTCGATATGGATTCTCCGCTTACATAGCTGGGAAACGGAGATAGCTCAAGGAAATATTTTACAGATGTAGTGGGCAATCATGCAGTAGAGGACGATATTCCTTTCCATGAGCTCTCAACAAAGAATGGTTGTCCGGTGGTGATTTTTTCTTCTGTTGAGATAGCCAGGCTTTCTGCTCTGTATAAGATAGCATTGATTTTCAAGTTCTTTGCTCTTCATCTTCCTCTAATTGATATTCAATAGGGTCTCTCCAACTAGGGCATTCATGGAGGTGCTCGACTATCCATTATAGATCGCCAACATATGCTTGTGAACTTCAATAGAGAGGGCGATTTTATGAAGGTTTACACTCAGAAGAAGTGGGTGATGAAGGGACAAGCTATGAAGATCTTCCGTTGGTCCCCTTGGTTTAGACCTGGTATGGAAAGTGAAGTGGCACCAGTGTGGGTCTCTCTACCTGCCTTGCCTCAATGCTACTTCAAGCTTGGACTCATTTGGTTGGTGGCACGAGCATTTGGTCCTCTACTATCTATTGCATCAGTCACCTCCTCCAAATCCATGACAGTATGTGCTTGTTTTTGTGTAGAGCTTAACCTCACGAAGGAATATCCTAACAAAATTTACGTGGGCACAAAGAACAGAGGTGATTTCCAACCTGTGATCTAGGAGAATCGGAAGGATTTCTACCTCCAGTGTTATAAGAGAGGTCATATCAAGTCAGCTTGTGCGAGAAACCTTGAGAATAAGAAGGTGGCTCTAGCGTCGAAAGGTAGTGCTAGTGTGCAAAAGAAGCAAGGCACAGATGGCGGTAATGGACAAGGATCACTTGCAGCTAAACCTCGCATAGTTTGGAAGCCCACGGGGAGGACTTTTTCCTTGCAGGTGGTATTCTCTTCTCCCATCTCTGAGGATGTTCCAGTGTCCCAGGTATTCAAAAGATTGCGTGAAGATCTTATTGTTCTAGAGAAAGAGGGGTTCTTGTGGGATGAAGATCAGGAAGTCAGAGAATTGTTGGTTCAGGTATTCATTAAGGATGAGGCACCAGAGCTTGAAATCGAGTTATGGGAGGGTGGTTCTTCTGTCGCAGTTGGGCTGGGTATGTGTGATGCGGTGGAAAGTGATGCGGTTGAGAGAATTCTACTAGAGAAGGTTCAGCTCCATGGGCAGATTGATGAAACCATGCAACGTGCTGGCGTGTTCACTTCTTTGGTTGATGATGATCATGGAATGAATCTTGTTCAAGCCTTAGAGTCTCCACATAATGCTAATGGTAGGGCTGAGGGTGAAGCTTTTCTTTCGTCTTCGGTGGACAGGCATAGGGGTAGAGGAAGACCTCGGAAAAAGAGGCACAGTGATCTTGAACATGGATATGCTAGTGACTCTGGCAAGGATGATCCTAAGAATAAAGCATGTGAGAGGTTAGGCCCCATCACCAGAAGTAAGACCAGATCTAACTCTCTATCTAATTCTTTCTCTATTCTTACTCATGAAGATAATTGTTTGGAATGTTAGAGGAGTTGGAAATCGTCCTACTTTGAGAAGGTTACGTCACTTGGTTAAACACTTTTCATCCTTCCTTAGTAGCTGTTCTAGAACCATTTATTCATTCAGATAGGGGCAATGATACCATGTTTTCTATGGGTTTTGCGCATTTTCTTTGTAATGCTAAAGGATCCTTTAAGATATGGATTTTGTGTAAGGCTAGCTTTCAAATGGAGCTTATATCTTCTTTTGATCAGGCCTTATTGGTTTCTATGGTTGATAATAGTCTTTCTTCGAAGATTAATCTTACCTTTGTTTATGCTAGTTGTTGTGCTCAAGAAAGGCATCATCTGTGGGACCATCTGTATTACCTCCAATCTGTGGATAGCATTACACCATGGTGTGTTATGGTGACTTCAATACTATATAATTCCCCTCAGAGAGAAGAAGGGCGAGAGATGCCCTAGGTTTACTCATATGAAGGATTTCCAGGAGTGTTTAGATAACTGCATGCTTCAAGATGTGGGATTTGCTGGATCTAGTTTCACGTGGTGCAACAATCAGCGAGGTGGGGATCACATCCTTGCTCGATTGGATAGGTGTCTTTTGAATGCTAGGGACAATGACATGAATGCCAAGGTGTGTCATCTTCCTCATGTATCCTCAGATCACTCTCATCTTCTAGTTAATCTTTACCAAGGCAATGATATTGGACCTAGGCCATTTAAATTCCTAGATGTTTGGCTTAAGGATAAATCCTTCTTGGGTGTGATTTGATCTTCTTGGGCTCAAAGTGTGGACGATGGTGGGGACCTTTCTTTTCGTTGGTTCCTTAAGATGAAGAGACTGAGGGAGACATTAAGGGAGTGGACTAGATCTTCCTTTGGGGAAATCTTCCTAAAGGTGAAGCACGTAGAGGAGGGTGTTCGTGTGGCCCAAGATAGGGTGGATAATGATTATTCAGATGCTTCCTTGCAACAATTGGTTGATGCTAATCTAAGGCTTCAGGAGTCTTTAAGGCAAGAAGAATTATTCTGGTCTCGGAAAGCTCGAGTTTCTTGGCTTAAGGATGGTAATAAGAATACTTCCTTTTTTCATAATGCTGTAAAGAATAAAATATAGGAATGATATATTCATGTTATTTGTGACCATGTCGGTGGAACCCTGGCGCGACTCTCTACTACTTAGCGTGCGAAAACACATGTGGAGATCCAATATGGTCACGGCGAAAATGGTGAGTCCGGAAGAAGAGATAAAACCCAGAAACACCAAGGGAAGATAAAAGGATAAGGAAAGGAGTCCCCACCTAGTCTTTTAATGGAAAGACGAGGAAAACCAGAAGAATCTCAAGAAAATCGAGAAGCAAAACAAGATATAAAAATGCATGCGTGATCCGTACCTAATGGATAATGCAAGATGAATGCGGGCCAAAGAAAGGGTAAGGATTCTAGTTACGCATGGGGAAGGGGTTAGGCACCCCCATGCTCGTGAGAAAACTCGGTCTTTCTAGGTTTCCTACTGTCTATGGTCTGTTAAATGTGTGCTTGCTTATTCTATATGCTCATGCAAAAATGTGACTGAAAATATGTCAAATCAAAGTAAGAAATGGAATCAAAGAAAAAAAGTTAATCCGAGGGATCAAATGTAAGCATGAATAATGCCGCATTGTTGTACGTCCTTGGGCGATGAAAAAAATCATGAAAATCGTGAAATTCTCGGAAAGCGTCTCGCAAAACAGTAAGAACTGGAGATAAATCTGAGAAATTCAAAAAGGAAAAATAATCCTTATTTCATAACAGTGTCAACTTTGTGAAGCTTTTTACTGTATGCCCTTCGGATGGTAAAATTCCATCACAATTTAAAATCTTAAAGTCGAAAAAAAAAACATGGACAAAAAAAAAATGTGATTCTGTATAACGAAGTGAGCATACAGATGTAGCTTTGAATACTTGAGACGAGATGCAACATCGACATGGAGCAAAACCAAATCAAAGCCACCGGATGTTACATGATACACATGAAATGCTCACGTGAAAGTATGCATGGATGCAAAGGCTACACATGTTGATTATATGAATATGCATGAATGCAAGATAAAGGAGTCCAGGAGTGGGATGAGAAGTGAGACGGACCAGGCTGCCCTTCTCCTCTCTGCACGTATTCTCCCTTCTCTCTCCCTCTCTCTCTCTCCGTGTGTGCTTAGAATAACGGGCTCAGGAGGTGGAGAATGGACTGAGGTTTCTCTCTCTCTCTCTCTCTCTCTCCCTCTGTGCATGGGGACTACTTGGATATGGTGGTGGTGGACGGTCTTGGTGCTAGGGTGTGTTGTGGGGAGGAGCTACAGGCCAAGGCTTCCTCTTCTCTCCCTCTCCTTCTCGTGCATGGGTGCTGGACATGGCGATGCAGCGGCTGGTTGCGTGGAAGGACTGATGGGAGACGTGATGGATGGCTGCGGGGTTGGCTCAGGCTTGTAGGTCGAGAGGAGGATAACTGAGAAGGATGGAGGCTCGGTGGTGTCGTGGAGGTCATGCGGAGGAGCAAGGGAAGCAGGCCAGTGGTGGAGACTACAGCTAGGATAATGGAGGTCATGTGGAGGAGAAAAAGAAACATCCTACCTCACCCTCTCTCACCCTCCCTTCTCTGTCGTCATAATCCTCCTTCCTTCTTACTGCATGGCTTGATGCGGAGGGAGTACGCGGGCCCGAGATGAGAACGGCAGTTGTGGAAGTCGTGCGGAGAAAGAAGAAGAAAAGGGAGGAGAAAAAACAATGCATGTATGCGAGGAAAAAGGTGAAGATGCCTACCTGAGCCCGACGTCTTCTCCGGCGACGGTGTCTCGTCTGGCTCGAGCTCAGCAACGCTAAAGGCGTTTCGGTCGGGCAACAGAAGGTCATCAGGAGTGAGGATGAGGGTATGAGTGGAGGCACAGAGATCTACAGGCTCTCTCTCTCTCTCTCTCTTCCTACTACATGGCCAGACGTGGCGAGGACGACTGTCGGTGTGCTTCCGATGAGATCCACTGCGTTGGAGGCTGGTTCCACGTTTAGTTTCACTCTCCACTCAGCCATGCAGGATCGAAGAAGAAGAAGGATGAAAGAAAAAAAAAATGCATGCATGCAAAGAAAGAAAAAGACGAAGAAACTAACCTGAGCTCCACGTCCTTCCCAACGACGGCATCTCCTACGGCTTGAGCTCCGTGGCGGAAGGCATTCAGCAGGGGAAACCGGTGGTCGCGGGGAGTGTGGAAAACGGTGAGCGGAGACGCGGAGGCTTGGGGGCTACATACGTCTCATGCTTCTCCCCACTGCACGGCTCTGTTCGCTATGGCGTCGCTTCAGCGGAGATCTCGTTCTCCCGGCGCTCTATCTCTCTTTCTCAAGGTGACATGGATCCGGGGAAGAAGGAAGAGAACGGGATGTCTACCAGTATATGATCCCGATGCATGCATCTCGGAAGATGAGGAAGCTTACCTGTAGCAGTGCCTTCTTCAGCGACGACGACGCCTCCGGCTCAAGCTCAACGACGCTGGAAGCGTCGGGCAGGGCGAGTCTCCTCTTTTCCTCCCATTGCATGGCCTGACGTGGGAGAAAACTCGGGCTGGAGATGAGGAGGGGAGGCTGCTGTGTGGTTCCAGTGAGGTTTCCTCTGTGCTCCTCTCTCTCATCAAGACTGCATGGCGCTGGTATGTAGAGGGGAAAGGAGGCTACTGGTGGTGGCTGAGAAGGGCTGGAGGAGTCGCCGGAGAGAGAGACCGATGGCTGGCTAGGTTGCAGTTGAGGTGTTGCAGAGGAGGAGGATTTGGAAACGGGACTTCTCCCGAGAGAGAGAGAAGAGTGTTCCCGTCAATCTCCCCTGTGGGTCCCCCTCTCTTGTGGTATCTTCCCTCCTTCCCCCAAAAGAAACTCTCACCTCTTCTTATATATGGAGGAGCCAAGCCCGTAGCAACCTCCTACTAACAAACCATCCTAACAACCCACTAACAAAGGCACTAACAAATCCTAACAACCCCATAACAAACCTAACAACCTAAACACCTAACAACAAACTAACAACCTCCTAACTAACCACTAACCAACAAACCTCCACCAGTAACAACCTTGCTGCTCCCTACACTCCCTGCTGCCTGTCCAAGCACCGACAGCGATTGACGGTCATGATGAGGGAACTGGCCAAGTGCGCCTGTCTGGTGCGATTGCATGGCGTGCTGGAGAGGTGCTCCTGTCTAGTGCGCTAGATAGGTGCTCCTGTCTGGCCTTAGATCACAGCTCAGATCCTTGGTGGCTGTTGGATTTGGCGCTCCTGGACTCTGGGTCTAAACCAAGTTTCGAGTCCATCCATGATTGAAAGTCCAGCTACCACAACCCCATCTTGCAAACCTACAAAATTGGGGTGTCTACACTATTAAAAACTCTAAAGAACATTGGCTTCGTGACAATAAAGAGATTCAAGAGGAGGCTAACTCTTTTTTTCAAAAATTATTCGCGTCCGACGGAAATGGTGATATGGATAAACTTCTTAATGTGTTTCCTACTATTATCTCTCCTGAAGATTCTACCAGATTTACTGCTATTCCTGACAAGGAGGAGATTCTTTCCACTTTGTATTCCATGCCACGTCATGTTGTTGCAGGTCCTAATGGGATGTCCTTGTCCTTTTATCTGGCAACATGGGATATTATTGAAAATGATTTGGTGGACCTGGTAAAGTATTTCTTCGTGGGAGGTAAAATGCATCGTAGTATCTCAACTTCACTTACTTGTTTGATTCTTAAGGTGGATCACTCAGCTAGCTTTACTCAATTCAGACCTAACAGTGTCGGCAATATAATCTCCAAGGTATTCTCTAAAATTATAAATAATAGGCTTATTTCATTCTTGCCTAGTTTAATTAGTCAAGAACAGGCTGGTTTTGTGAAGGGAAGGGATATTTTTTATCACATTCAATTGGCTCAGGAAGTGATTACAGATTTGGATAAGAAATGCAGAGGAGTAAACATTGTTCTTAAGCTTGACATACTTAAAGCCTATGATAGATTGGAGTGGGCTTTTCTATTTGCTGTTCTGCAGAAGTTTGGTTTCTCTATCATATTCGTAGAAATTATTAAATGGACTTTGCATAATAACTAGTTTTCTCCTATTATTAACGGTCAGCAAGTGGTTTTTTCAAATCTTCCATAGGTCTCAAGCAGGGAGATCCATTGTCACCATCATTGTTTATATTGGCTTAGGAAGTTTTTAGCAGAGGGTTAAAGGATCTCTTTCTTAAAGGTCATTGTGACTATTTTTATACTTCTGGTAGAGGTGTGGCGCCTTCACGTTTATTTTTTGCAGACGATGCTCTCTTTTTTGTAGAGCTTCATCCCAAACTATTTCTAGGTTGATGGATTTCATTGCATTATATGAACAAGCTTTCGGGCAATGAATGGGACGTAACAAATGTATGTATTTTTGGTGCAAAGATCTTGCTTCTCATGATTTGGTCTCTAATATCATTGGTTTTTCTAAGGGTTCTGCAACACTCGTAAAATTTATTTTTGTAATTATTTACAGTTTAATGAATTTATTCCTAGACGAGTGTTACCGTTCTGAGGCCTGTTGTGTGGATTTGTGCTTTTGGGCTTAGGCTTCTTAGGCTGGCATCTGTGGTGTGTTCCTGTATGTGGTTGGCACTGTGCATTGTGGCATTATGCTTGTGGGCTTGAGTGTTGGTCCGCATGGGACCCGTGTTGTGGACCGGCTGGTGGTTGAGTGTTTGGTGAGGGGAGTCGTTGGTTCGTGCCTTGAAGCTAGCGGTTGGGCTGTGTGCGGCGAGGCTGGAGGGTGGCCAGAGATTGGCTGGTGTGCGCGTGTCGTAGGTTCGTGGGCAAGTGCATGGTGACTTCCTCCTCCCGTATTTAATGCGTGCTTGGGGCGAGCCTGCTCCGACGCACCAGAGCCTCAGCCGAGCCTTCTTCTTCCCTCTTTTCCTTTCCTCCTCTCCTTTCCCCTCCACTCCTTCTCCATCTTCTTCTTCACTCCTCCTTTCGGTCTTGGGTGGGTGCAGGTGACAGAGAGAGGGCCTGAGAGTGGGAGATGGGAGGTGGTGGCATGTGGCCGCTCGTGGCAGTGCAAGAGGCTCCGGAGTGACGTCCCTGAGGTTATGGGGTGGAGTGGTCGTGTAGGGTCACCGAAGTTCGTCGGATTTCGCCGAAGTCGATCGTAGATCGTTGGAGATCGTTTCATGTACGTATCCCCAATTTAACATGTAGAAATCATGTAAAATGATAGAAATGCCTAGGATGCATGTAATCTAGGCTAAATTTAATGTTTTAGAATTTTTGGGAATTTATTGTGGCATTTATGGATATTTTTAGCGATTGGTGTGTTTTGGGTCATTTTGACCCTTATGCCTTTGTGATTTTGTATCTTGATGCATGATGAATAGATTTCAATTTTGTTTGTTGGGTTTTGGAATAGACTCGAGCGTCTACCACATGTTTTATTTGAGTTTTTTTGTGGTTGTTTGGAGGGTTCAATCAGAGCTCTCACCCTGGGCGATTTCTAGGTGCCCTACTGCAAGTCGCCTGAATTCTGACTGAGTACTAGGGGTGTGGGCCGATTGTGCGGGTCACATGCACAGGTTAGGCAGTAGTTCTGGCCCCTAGTCCAGGCTCTGTTGGTATTCAGACGAAAGTGCCAGGGGGAAAGCCAGACGTGCGCTCCACATGCGTGGGTCTGCCAGGCATTTTTGGGGTTTTTCTTTGATTTTTGGAAAATGTATTTTAATGTAGTGGTTTTCCGAATTGGTTTGTATTGTCCCTGTAAGATGGGATTGTGGATCATCAGTGGTGGTCCCTTGGGACACCTGATGTGCCATTTTGTCGAGGTTTTGGAAGAATTTTCGAAGGTATGAAAATGGTTTTGGAAAATAGATTTCAAAGAAATAGTTGGCCTGTTTTGGAAAATGTTTTCCTGCTTTTCTGTGTGCGGACCGAGACAATGTGAGACCGTGTCATCGGGACCAGAGAATGTGACAACATTTTAGGGTGGTCAGGCGCGACTCCCTAGTTGAGGTCGGGGGTTGAGATACCTGAGGCTAAGGGACGTCGAGTCCTATAGGTATGAGACTCCTTGACTGTTGTCTTAAGACTAGGGTTGAGGTCCACAGGTTGAGGTGTCTTCTGGCATGATGGGGAGGTATGATACTCCTGCTGTCAGTGTGAGCACTGAGGCTCGGGTGTCGTCGAGTGTGGAGGTATGATACTTCCTCCTGAGCACTGTGTGTGGAGAACACTGTGAGGAGGCAGACCCTATCAGTGCAGGTGGGACATGTGTCCCGTAGCTGGTAGCGTCCTGAGAGACAGGACAGCCTTTCCAAGGAGGGGTTGGCTTTTGAGGGTTCTCCAGAGAGGGAGAATCGCAAGACTGTGAACGCTCCTACACAGGGTGGCCGTCACTGTGGTAGTGCAGAACATCGTGGTCGCTCCTCGGCAAACTGCGTGTAGCCAGAGTTTGGTTGCCTGATGTCGGGCTTTCCGACTCACTATGTGTGGTTTTGGCCATTAAGGGCCTTTGCTTGTGGTTTTGGGCTAGAAGAGCCTCGATTGTGGTTTTGGTCAGTGTAGGCCTGGTTTATGAGGTTTTGAGAAAATAGCTTGCGAAATGAATTGATTATAGTTTTGTTTTCTACGGTTTTCTTAGGATGCGTACTGGGTGACTTTTGTCACTCATACGTTTTTCCTCGTGTTTTTGGTTTACAAGTGCGGGCATGCAAAGGGTTAGCGTAGTGCATATACTTTGAAGTCTCCTAGCAGCATACACAAGTTCCTGGTAGTTACATATTTACTGTTTAGCTTTAATTTTTTTGTAATTTAATTTGTTTTAAATTATTGTGGAAAATGAGGAGCATTATAGGTTCTTGGCCTCTTATTTTTTTGGGTGCTCTTATTGCCCCTAGGAGGATTTATGTAGCCTTTTATAATAAACTATTAGAAAGAATTACGGGGCACATTGCTGGGTGGACAAATATATTTCTTTCTTTGAGTGGAAGATTGATCCTTATAAAGCATGTTCTGTCCTCCATTCCTATTTATATTCTGGCTGTTACAAGGGTTCCTATTGGTGTTCTTAAGCAAATTGAAAGGGTTATATGCAACTTCTGGTGGGGATATAATAATGGGAAAAGGAAAGTCCATTGGATAAACTGGGAAAGCATCACCAAGCCTTATTGTGAGATGAGGCTAGCTATCCATTGGATAAACTGGGAAAGCATCACCAAGCCTTATTGTGAGATGAGGCTAGCTATTCGGAGATTGGAGGATATACACCTCCTTTTCAACATCAAGAGTTGTTGGAAATTGTTGCTTCAAGAATCTCTGTGGAGTAAGTTTTGCTTTGCAAAATGCAAAATTTCTTCTATTGGCTAGTCTTGCTTGTGGTCTTTCTCTAGTTCTAGGTGGAGACGACTCATGGGTGTAATGCCTTAGGTTATAGCCAACTCCTTATGGCTGATTGATAAAGGTAATAGTTTGTTTTGGTTGGACAAGTGGTGGTCTGAAGGGATCTTGGTTGATGTTCTAAATGTGCGTAGTTGGGCTGATAAAAGCCTTCATGCAATTGATGCATTTTATCATCAAGATCTTTTTGTGGATGATGTGGGTGATGGTAGTGCTCATACTATGAAGATGTAGGAAGCTCTGAATAATCTACACATTGACATCCAAGATGGAAAGGATAGGCTATTGTGGCTACCTTCATTTAATGGGAAATTTTCAATACAAAGTGCATCATCCATGCTACAAATCATGTGTAGGAAATCCTCTTTGGCCAGGTGGATGTGGTCCTCAGCTCTTCCTACCAAGGTGTCTCTTTTGTAATGGTGTATCGGTTGGAATGGCCTCCCACTAGACAATAACATTCAACATCATAATATTTCCTTAGCCTCCAAATGTAATTGTTGTGTGGAGCCTCTCCAGGAGTCCTTGCAACATCTTTTCTTTGAGGAGGAGTTAGGTAAAGTTCTTTTGGCAATATTTCAGTAGGCTTTTGTGTTGTCCTTTGGATGATGATGTTTTCAAGACTATTGTTGCATGGTTTGCAAGGGGATGGCTCTCTTCTTATAGGAATATGTTGATTGATTTCTTGCGAGGCTTCATATGTTGGTATATTTGGAAGGAGAGATGTGCTCGTAGATTCTCCAACAAACATCAATCCATCGGTAATATTATCTCCTCCATTATTTCTGATTATAATTGTGTTTTAAAGGGGAGGCAGTTTTTGTCTTTTGGGAGTGATATATCTCCTTTGCAAGATAGTAGTTTCCATGTTCTAGGATTTGTTGACAAGTGGTATATGATTATTAAATGGATCTCTCCTGCTGTGGGCTTAAATGGTAATATAAATGGTTCCTGTGTTACATCTTTGGTAGGTGGACGAGGTATTGTTCGGTCCAAGGATGGACATGTGATTTTTGCTTTCTCTAAATACTATGGTAATATTTCAAATAACGAGGCAGAGATGAGAGCCATTTGGGACTTTATCCATATGTGCTATGAGCGACAAATCATTGTTTCATCCATTGAATCTGATTCAGAAATTGTGATCAATATGATCAATAGGAAGAGCTCTGTTTATTGGAAGTGCATTCAGTGGCATAGGCTTATTCAAAGACACATTACTTTCTCTTCAATCTCTTTTTCTCATTGTTATAGAGAGAATAATTTTGCCGCAAATTTTTTAGCTAAGCAAGGAGGAGCTACAAAGACTGACAATCTCTATTATGCTTATGGTGATCTTCCTAGAGAGCTTCGTGGTATTTGCAACCTCGATAGGTAGGGCTTCCCTTCTATACATATGAGGGGATGTTTGTGACATGGTTGAAGACATGTATAGCTAGAGGTCAGCTGAGTACTCGAATAGCATTCTCCTCCTTTCTCTTTTTTCTCGTAAGGGCTGGGTTTTTGGGATCTGAGGAGAAAGTTATTCTGGCCTTACATTCATTGCATATAGCCATCCCTAGTGTTTATTAGTTTGTTTCATAAATTCTGTTTCTAGGGATATATTCTGTAAGAATATTGGAGTTTATCTGGACTCTGGAGTACTCTATGGTTTAGGAGGTTGTTCCTAAACTATTATTGTAGCCTTAGTGCTTGTAACTTTTTTCATCATATTAATAAAGGTTACCTTATTTTACCCAAAAAAAAATTTATTTAACCATATTAAAAGAGATGTGTTTTTTGGTTATAAATATCTTGTAATACTCATGCTATTTTGATTTGCAATCAAATTAAATGGAAACTTTATATGGTATTAATTGAGAGGAGTGATTCTTTAACCATATTAAGCAGGATTTGTTTTTGGTTATAAATATCTCTTATTGGACTCGATTGCTTACCTTACACAACCCTATAGTAGAAGAAGGAGTGGAATTAGTTTAAAGATCCGGCAAGGTGAATCAGTATTTGTTGGGGGTTTCTTTGAGCTGGGTGTTAGAATTTTCCCATAGAAGTATGTGTGCACATACCTAGATCAAAATATTGTAGATCAAATATAAACCATATAATAAATGTTTATATTAACATTATTAAATATGATTGAATACTATGGTGAATGTCATTATATTTTTATATGTATTTCTATATGCATAGAAAGGATGCAAACAATAATAACCACTATAGGTGCTAAATTAGAACATGATTTTAACCCTAATTAATAATAGGAGATGGTATGCTTTATTGTTAACAAATAAAAATGTATAGACCATTGTAGCATTGAAAGTAAAATGTGTTCATGAATTTATAAAATATTGCATGTATAGACACTCCAATTTTTCCCAATTTTGTAGGATGAGGATCTGGTGGCTGAGCTTGAACCTTGGTTGAGCCCACAAACCATCATTAGGCCATTTAATACATGGAAACCTAATTGGGCCCGTGAAGGCCCACTTAGGCCTATTAAGCCCTAGTTGAGTCCATTTGGGTCCACAAGCCCATTCTAGGCCCATTTGACTCTCATTCAACTTAATTGGACCCATTTGGTCCATCTGGACCCACCTAAACCCATTTGAGCCCATGGGGGCCCACAAGGCCCACATAAGCCCAATTAGGCCCATGGAGGCCCGCCATGGCTCAGTCCACATCTTCTCCAATTTATATTTTCACCTATTTCTACCAAAACCAAACCCAACACCATATGCATTTTTCTACCATCTTCATT
>JAMKQA010056891.1:0-18056 GCA_024699735.1 Posidonia australis | reverse complement strand
TTCATCAATTACTCTCATCTCCTTCTATGCTTTAAATTCTATTGTGCATGATAAGTAGAATATTGTGAATCAATTTGCTTATCAATTCAGATTATTGTTAAAATTGATTATAGAGATATTAAAAGTTAAAATTCTCTATTCACCTCCCCTTTAGAGAAGCCTTTAGATCCTACACTATTCACTATATAAATAATGCCTCCAAATTTTCAAGGCGAACACTACAGCTGCCATTTCTAAATCATGGGTGGGATAATTCTTCTCATGATCTTTCAACTGGTACGAGGCATACGCCACCACCCTACCATGTTGCGTCAGCACACACCCCAAACTAGTTCCATAGGCATCACTGTAGATTGTGAAACTGCCACTCCCAGAGGGTAAAGTCAAGACTGGGACTAACACCAGACAAGCCTTCAACTCATTGAAGCTTTCCTCGCATTGCTAATCCCAGGCAAAGTGCACTTTCTTTCTGGTCAGTCTGGTTAATGGTGCAGCAATTTTGGAGAAATCTTGAATGAATCTCCTATAATATCCTACCAGGCCTAGGAAACTTCTAATTTTAGTTACTATCTTCGGTTTGGCCCAACTGCTCCATCCTAACCACATGATATATATGTTTTCATGTCATTCAACTCATTCTCATCAATTCCACTATTTTTCTACGATTTTACATGCATTTTACACCATTTTCATGCATTTAACCCATTAAGTTAAAAGAAGAGAATGGGGGTAAAGAGGAGTTGCCTACCTCTTCCGATGAGCCTCCCCACACTCCAGCGTAGCTCCGACGAAGCTCCCCTGCCCGCGAACCACACGGACAACCACCACCTCCTCTGCACGCGTCGTTCTTCCTCTCCCTCTTCTTTCTCTCGTCTTAGTCCTTCCTCTTCCACTTGTCTCTGCCCCTCTCTCAATCTCCTCTCCTCTTTATGTCCTCCTCCACCAGCATAGAGCCGGCCACCTATCATGTCGGAGAGGACGGGAAGGCACAGGCAGCTAGCTTGTGGTGGCACGGGTGGGGAGAGGGGAAGAAGAAGAAGACGAGATGGTGGCTCGTGAGGGAGAGAGAAAAAAAGAAGGAAAGAAAAAGAAGAAAAGACAAGCACGTAAATCGAGGCAACTGTGTATCCTCAAATCGGACCCCACATTGGTCCCAAATCTCAAATAGGTGCACAGGAACCCAACCAAAATCCCACAATCACAAGGAACAACTGATTATCCATTAATTAAACCATTTATACAATATTACAATTAATCACATGGTTTACAATTAAAAATGGATAATCAGGTCCAGATGTCACAATAGAGGAGGCAATAATCTTCTCGTAACTCTTCCCCTCTAACCGCCTTGGAGATATATTCTGTGATTTAAGGGAGAAATTTTCTCTCCTCATTCTAGTAACATATATGGTCTTCAATGACCACATTTACTAACATCTCCCACTTGGTCATGAATACTTCCTACATACTCCCACTATTCATGGAATATATGAGTCTTTTTCAATTTCCACTCCCACTTTCATGAGAATGTGTTCCATTTCCATTATTTATGAAAATATTCCTTAATCCCATCAAGGCTACATGCTTGACAAATTTCTCTACTGGAATTCCATTTATCATTGGATCAGCAATCATGTTAGAGGAGGGAATATAACTCACTTTTATTTCCTCTTTTTGTATAATATCACAAATGTAGCAATAGTGTAATTCAATGTGCTTTCCTCTTAAATAATTAACACTGTTATTTATGAGACTGATTGTTGCTTGTTTTTTACAATATATTCCAACTAGTCCATCTATCAGATTAAGATCCAAGTCATTAAAAAATCTTTTAATTCAAATAGCTTGTGTGGTGGTTGTACTACATGCATTGTATTCCGCTTCCTATGTATATCTAGCAACACAACTTTGCTTCTTACTTCCCCATGAGACAACACCATTATCAAAGATGAATAAGTGTCTAGATGTGGACTTTCCATTATCTTTATTACCTCCAAAGTCTACATTTGAATAACTTAATGCTTCCAGCATTTATACTTGGTATACTAGTTTGTGTTGCAATATGTCCTTGATATACATCATAATCCTCTAAACAACTTCCCAATGTGTTGGTTCAGGATTACTTTGATATGTGCTAATCAAACTTACTAAATATGCCAAATCTGGTATAGTACACAATATAGCATACATTAAACTTCCGACTACTTGTGCATATAACATATTCAAAGGTTTCTGTCCCTTTCGAGGACATTGACATCAATTCAATCTTTTTCCATACACATATGGTGTAGGTGTAGGGGCATAATTTTGCATTCCAAACTTTTTAAGTACTAAGTGTAAATACTTGTCTTGATTTATACTCAACATTCTAGACTTCTGATCTCAAAGGATCTGTATTCCAAGGACATGGACATAAGATGTTTCTCCCATGTCCTTCATCTCAAATTTCTCACTAAGTTCAATTTTTACTTTATTCAACAATTCCATGTCATTTATGGTAAGTAAAATATTGTTTACATATAAAGACAATTGTAACACTCGTAAAATTCATTTTGTAATTATTTGCATTTTATGAATTTTATTCCTAGATGGGTGTTACTGTTCTGAGGCCGTTGTGCAGTTCTGTGCTTTTGGGCTTGGGCCACGTGGGCTGGCTTCTATTTGTGTGTCCCTGTGCGTGGTTGGCATTGTGCATTGTGGCACTGTGCTTGTGGGGCCCGGGTGTGGGATCCTTGTGGGGCCCACATGTGTGGGTTGGTGGTTGAGGCTTGAAGTTGGCCTCGTTGGTGGTGGCTGGCGGTTGGAAGCTCGTGCAGTGTGCCGGTGGCTGAGACGCACAGGCGGGAATGTTTTCAGCTACTGTGGGCGCAGGCTTTATAAGCCGCACCACACTTCTCCTCACCACCCATCACCATCCCCTCCTTCCTTCTTCCTTTCCCCTCCTCCTCGGCGGCGTGCTACTCCTCGTCCTCCTCCACCTTCTTTCCCTTCCTCCTCACTTCTCCTTCTCCTTCCTTCTCCTTCCTTCTCCTTCCCCTTCTTCCTTTCCAGTCATCTCCCTTACCTCCTCTGTTTTCCCCCTGCATAGCGCACGCACCGAAAGAGAGGAAGAGGTCGAGGGAGCGAAGCGGAGGGCTATGGTTGCTCGTGGTGGTGCGCAAAGCTCGCGTGGTGTGCCTCGTGGCCTTGGTTGCGCCGGAGTTTGCTGGAGTCGACCGGAGATCGCCGGAGGCGTTTCTCAAGTACGCACCTCCACTTCGAGTAATAGAGAGCATGAAATTGGTAGAAAATGCTAGGATTGCATGAAATCTAGGTAAATTTTCCTTCCTAGAATTTATTGTGATTTATTGTGTATTTATGGAGCATTTATGGCAAATGGTTTGTTTTGGGTCCTTTTGACCCTTCTGTCTTCCCGATTTTATATCTTGATGCATGGTGAATGGATTTTAGTTTTGTTTGTTGAGTTTTGGAGTAGACTCGAGGGTCTACACCATATGTTTTATGCAAGATTTTTGGTGTTTGTTTAGGGGGTCCGATCGGAGGTCCCAGTTGGGGTAATTTCGGACGATAGGATTTGGGCCGTTTTCTGGTTTTGCAGAATTCGACATACCGAATGGAAGCGGCATATCGAATCAGGAGATTTTGGCATACCGATTCCACTCGACATACCATTTTTCTATCAGTTTAGGTCTTCTGGTCGAGTTTCGGTCATCCATTTTTGGACGGTATACCGAATTTGGCCTGAGTGTTGATTGTTGACCTAATTCGGTCGATTGATCTAGATCGACCTACCGAACCAGGGGTTTTCGGCATACCGAACTTGATTTTGGCATGTCGATTCTAGGCCCAAATGAGTTTGCAAATGTGTTTTAAATGGTTTTTCGGATGTCGTGTTTTGTCCCTATGAGATGTGATTGTGGGCCATCAGTGGTGGTCCCTTGGGACACCTGATGCGCTGTTCTGCCGAGGTTTTGGAAGAGTTTTCAAAATATATGAAAATGGTTTGAAAAATGGATTTCAAGGAAATGGTTGGCTTGGTTTGGAAAATGATTTCCTAGTTTTCTGTGTGCGGGTCGAGGTAGCGTAAGACCGTGTCATCGGGACTATGGAATGTGACGACATTCTCGGGTGGTCGGGCACGATGTCTCCTGTTAAGGTCGGGGGCCGAGATACCTGAGGCTGAGGGGCGTCGGGTCTTGGAGGTATGAGACTCCTTGACTGTCGTCTCGAGGCTAGGGTTGTGGTCCACGGGTTGAGGTGTCTTGTGGCATGATGGGGAGGTATGATACTCCTATTGTCGCTGTGAGCACTGAGGCTCGGGTGTTGTCGGGTGTGGAGGTAAGACAATCTCTCCTGTGCTCTGTGTGTGGAGGACGCCGTGAGGAGGCATATCCTGTGGTGGCCAGTGCGGGTGGGACACGTGCCCCGTAGCTGGTAGCGTCTTGGGAGACAAGACAACCTTGCTAGAGAGGGGTTGGCTTCTTAGGGTTCTCCAGGTGGGAGAATCGCAGGACGGTGGTTGGCTCCTGCACAGGGTGGCACACCGTGGCAGTGCAGAATGCTGGGGTCGCTCCTTAGTGGACTATGTGTGGCCAGAGTTAGGTTGCTTGGTGCTAGGCTTCCCGACTCACTGTGTGTGGTTTTGGCCATTGAGGGCCTTTGCGTGTGGCTTTGGGCTAGTAGAGCCCTAGTTTGTGATTTTGGCCGGTGTGGGCTTGATTTATGAGGTTTTGAGAAAATGGTTTGCGAAAGAAATTTAAAAGGAAAATGATTATAGTTTTGTTTTCTGTGGTTTTCATGGGATGTGTACTAGGTGACTTCGGTCACTCATGCGTTTTCCTTGTGGTTTTGGCTTGCAGGTGCAGACATGCGATTGGCATAACGTAGTACATATTGATCGGGGTCTCCTAGCCGCACACACAGGTTCCTGGTAGTTAGATATTTTCTGTTTAGCTTTAGTTCTCCCGTGATTTAATTTGTTTAAATTATTGTGGAAAATTTGGGGCGTGACACAATATTATAAAACTACTCTTACTTTTCATGACATACACACAATTGTCCAATCTATTTGAAATAAATTCCATTTAGATAATCACAATGTGAAATTTCAGATACCATTGTCTAAAGATTACTTTAATCCATATATTGATTTATTCAATTTTCACACTTTTTTCTCATGTCCTTCTACCTGAAAACCCTCAAGTTGGCACATGTATATATCTTTTTGTAATTCTCCATTAAGAAATATAATTTTAATATCTATTTGATGTAATTTCAAATTTAAGTATGCCACAATTGATAGTATGATTGTAATAGATACAAAATTTGCTATTGGAGAATATGTTTCCTAGAAGTCAATTCCTTCCTTTTGTGTATAACCTTTAGTTACCAGTCGAGCCTTGAAGTTGTCAATTGACCCATCTACCCTTAGCTTCTTCTTGAATACCCATTTGCATCATATAGCTTTTCTTTCCTCAGGTAAATCACATAATTTCCAAATATTATTTCTTTTCATGAAATTAATTTCATCATTTATGACTTCAAGCTATAAATCTTTCTTATGTGATTTAATTACATCACTTTATGTATTGGATTCTATATGATTTTCCTGATCTATATCTTCCAAGAAACATTATAATTTATAGGAATACAAATGATAATCATTCATCCATAAAGGTTGAGTTCTCATTCATTTGTTTTTAAGGGCATCGAATGGGTCATTTATAGGCTCATCTATATTTTCTGTATTTGATTAGTTATATTGATCATTCCAGTTATCCTCCACTATTTCCATGGGTTCATTTGTATTTTTTATATTTGGTTGATCTCCATTTTCTAGATTATTTCATTGAATACTATTAAAGTAATCATCTCTAATTACAGATAATGGTTCATCTTTATCTTGAGTATGCTTTAATTTTCTTCCTCTAGATTTTCTAGAAATGTAGCATCTCTATACTCAATAATTTCCTTTTCCTTATGGAAAAATCTATATCCTAATGATTTTTTCACAATATCCTATAAATCTGCATTTTAATGTTCTAAAATGTAATTTGTCCTTGAGTTGACTTGGAATGAGTACATGGACTATTGAACTCCATTTCCTTAGGTGATTGAGTTAGGTTTTCTTTCATTTCATAATTCATAAGGGGTTTTTTTGATAGATTTGGTGGGTATTCTATTGAAAGTGTAATTTATAGTGAGTAATGCTGTAAGACTCGTAAATTCATTTTGTAATTATTTATATTTTTAATGAATTTATTTTTGAGCGGGTGTTACTGTTCCTGAGGCTCGATGTGTGGAATTGTGGTTTGGGCTTGGGCTTGGACCTCATGGGCTGGCTTCTATTTATGTGTTTCTGTGCTTGTCCCCACGTGATTGCACTATGCTTGTGGGCATGTGCGTGGGTCTGTGTGGGGCCCACGTCTATGGCCTGGTTGGTGAGGCTTGCAGTTTGCTCGTGCTGGGAGTGGGTGGTTGTGGTGTGGTCTTGCTAGTTGTTGTGGGCATGCATGGATGTCTGGTTGGCTGCGTGCTTACCTTCCCAGTGGTGTGGCTGTTTAAGGACGTGAGCCATGCAACAAATCCGCCACACCCTCCTTCTTCTCCTTCCTCCTCATGTTTCCTCCTCCCTTCCTCTTCCTCAAGACTGCCAGCACCTTTTCCCACCTCACCTCTCCCCTCCTCCACCTCTCTCTTTCCCCCAACCACTTACACTCTCCCTCCCCCTTCTCTCTCTCTCTCTCCCTCATCCATTCTCTCTCCCCCTTGTTTTCCCCTATTGGTGGTTCCGTGAAGAAGCAGAGGTCGGTGGCAGCTTGAGGTCGCATGTGGCGATGCGAGGTGTAGTGTCTCTAAGGTTGTGGAGTGGTCGAGGACGCCTGGGGTTGCCGAGGTTTGTCATAGTGGATCGTTGAAGTGCGTTCTTAGGTACGCACCTCATCCCATCTTGTAGAAAGCATGAAAATGGTAGAAAATGATAAGAATGCATGAAATCTAGGAAAATTTACATTCCTGGAATTTACTGTCAATTTATAATGATTTATGGTGGTATTTATGGCCATTAATGGTGTTGGGTGGTTTTGGGTCATTTTTGACTCCTATGGCTTCTCGAATTTATTTCTCCTTGCATGATGAATGGATTTTGGTTTTGTTTGTGTGGATTTGGATTAGACTTGAGCTTCTACAATATATGTTTTAGTTGTATTTTGGGGTGCTTGTTTTTGGGTGTCTACCCCTTGGTCTCATTTTGGACGATTTTGCGGGCTGTGGCTGGGGGCTATTTTTTGCTTTCATAGAAAATGGCATATCGAATCAATTCGGTATGCCATTTTCTGTCAGTTTGGTCCTTTTGGTATAGGTTCGGTCGATTGAACCAAATCAGACTACCGAATTAGTGATTTTTGGTCGACCAATCTAGCTTACGGTGTGCCGTTCCATACCTCGAGTGTTGTCCTGTATCTAGTTCAGGCAACCAATCCTTTTCGGTCGACCAGATTAGGGAATTTTGGTATTCTGTTTTCAAAATGATCTACCGATTCAGGTCCAATTTGCCCTTATGAAAATGGTTTTTTGTGGATCTCTGGATTGGTTTGTTTTGCTCATTTGAGGTGGGATTGTGGATCATCAGGAGTAGTCTTTTGGGACACCTAATGCACTAGTTTTGTAGAGATTTTTGGAAGAGTTTTCTAAAGTATAAAATGATTTTCAAAGAGATGTGTTGGCCCGTTTTGGAAAATAGTTTTCCTATTTTTCTATGTGGGCCAAGACACCATGGAATCGTGTCGTCGGGACTAGGGAATGTGACGACATTCTTGGGTGGTCGGACACGTCTCCCTGGTTAAGGTCGAGGGCCGAGAGACCGAGGCGAGTGTTCATCAGGTCTTAGAGGTTGGATACTCCCTGAATGTCGTTCGCGGGGCTGAAGTTGGGGTCCACGAGTCGAGGTGTCTTGTGACATGATGGAGAGGTATGATACTCCTACTGTCGCTGTGAGCATTGAGGCTCGAGTGTTGTCGGGTGTGGAGGTATGACACTCCCTCCTGAGCACCATGTGGAGGACGTCGTGAGGAGGCGTACCCTGTGGAGGCCAGTGGAGGTGGAACACGTGCCCCGTAGTTGGTAGCGTCTTGAGAGACAGGACTGCCTTCCCAGAGAGGTTTGGCCTTGTGAGGGTTCTTCAGGTGAGAGAATTACGGGACAGTGATCGCTCCTACATAGGGTGGCATCATCTTGGCAATGCAGTGCACATTAGTGGCTGCTTGTGGCTAGAGTTGGTTGCTTGGTGCCGAGCTTCCTAACTTACTGTGTGTTGTTTTGGCCATTGAGGGCCTTGCTTGTGGTTTTGAGCTGGTAGAGCCCTATTTCTTGTTTTGGCTAGTGTGGGCCGCGTTCGCTATGGATTTTAGCCTGTTGGGCTTGGTTTGTCAATCTTGGTGGTTTTGGAGAAATTGATTTTAAAAAGGAAATTAATATAGATTTGTTTTCCATTGTTTTTCGTGGGATGCGTGTTGGGTGACTTTCGTCACTCATACTTATTCTTCGTGGTTTTTGGGTTGCTGATGCAGGCATACTGATGAGTTTTAGCATAGTGCACATAGTCTGGAGTCTTGTAGCCGCATATACAGATTCATGGTAATTGATATTTCTATTTAGCTTTTAATTTTCTGTAATTTAATTTGTTTTAAATTATTATGGGAATTGGGGGCATTACTAATGCCTCTCCAAAATTCCTTTGGGAGGTATGAATGTGATGGCATGCATCTAATTGAATTCATTAAAGTTCTGTTTTTCCATTTTGTCACACCATTTTATTATGGCAAATATGACATTGTAATATGCTTCTTTATTCCATACTTTTGTTAATATGATTCAAATTCGTTTGAACTGTATTCCCCATCTCTTTCAAATCTTGATATTTTAATGCTTCTTCCAAGTTACTCTTCTACTTCTACTTTATATTTTCTAAAGCAACTCAACACCTTTGTTTTATGTGAGATTAAGTAAACATATGCATATCTAGAATAATAATCTATGAATGTTACAAAATATTCCTTATTGTTGTATGTCTTTGCACTAAGTGGACCACATACTTTAGAATATACCCAGGCTTACAATTCATTTTCCCTATGTCTTACAATAGATAGTTTTTTAGTCATTTTCCGAATAAAGCAATGCTGACATGGGATTAATTCCACCCTATTAATATTTGAGAGAATAACTATTTTTACCATTTGTTTCACTTTTGATTTCCAAGATGAACTAATCTAGCATGCCATAGATCACAATCAGATAATAGGCACAAAGAATAATTAAAAATACTATCAATAATATTTATCTCATTGTTTATTACAAAAATACAAAACAAATCTTGTTATAGAACAATATTCTCATGGCAAGTACTTTCTTATATTTTCCAATGGATACATGTTTATTATAAAAGCGAACTTCTATGCCATTTTTTATGAGTACAGGTATAGAAATGAGATTATGCCTTATCCCAAGTGCAAAAAAGACATCTTTCAAGATCATGATGTTGTCTTCGAGATCCAAGTGGTAAATGCCAATGCCTTCTACATCCAGATATGTGTTGTTTCCTATGTAGATGTGTTGCTCACTAATTTTGAATTCCTTGAAGGATTCTAGCCCTTTCTTTGTTTTTGCAATATGACGGATAGCACCAGAATCAACCAATCATTTGAGCTTGGTACAACAATATTATTGCATTCCATTACGCCAATGAAGACTCTCTTGTTGCCTTTCTGTTCCAGTGCCTTACCTTTATTTCCATTCTTGTTTGGACAATATGCTCTGTAGTGGCCAAAATGACCACAGATGGTAAAACCCCCATGGCTTATTAGATTGTGATTGGTTTTTGAACTGTGTCCTATCCGTTCTAGTCCTTTTGTTCTGGTCTTTGTCTTTCTTGGGCTTCTGAAGCTCAAAATTAGCTTCCTCCAGATTTATCTCCTCCTTCTAGCAGCTAGTCATAATCTCTTGTTTAGTTCCCGACCTTGTTGGCAACTTTGAGAGTTGAAGAGATGGGGTAGATCTCATGGCTATGGTCATCATGTTAAAACTATTTTATAAACTATTAAGTATAGTTGCCACTTGTGATTTTTCTAGAATAAGACCAACAATAGATAAATCTTTTGCTATGACAATTATGTTATTCACATGTTCTAGGACACTTTGTCTCTTTGCATTTTGCAAGAGTTATACTTTTTAAGGAGAAGTTGAGTATTTATTTTAGTAGTTTTATCATACTTTTTTTTCAAAGCATTTCACAATTTTTGTGAAGTGTCATAAGTCTCAAAAAAAATTATGAGACTGTCTTCCATAAACATAAACATGAGACTCCTAGCCCTTTTGTCATCGATTTTTCATTTCTCCTGTTTCATGACTTCCATCTTAGAGGCATTCTTGTTAAGTTCTGGAGGATTAGATTTAATGACACATTCCAAATTATCATAAATTAAGCCATATTTTATTTTTTGTTCCCACATTTCGTAATTTACCTCATTCAATTTCTCAATCTTTGCCAATTCAGTAGTGATTAATTTACTAATAGTCATTTGAGTAAATTTATAAAGAATAATTTTTAATTTTAGAATTTTATTTTGAATAATGTTTAACAAGATTAATTAAATCTATGTTAGGAATTATGTATAACTAAAACCAATATTTACTTAAATGATGTAGAGAAAATTAACAATGAGAATAATAAAAAAAATTGATTTTTAATTAAACACCCAATTTCTATTCTTAGTCAAATAATGTGGTAATCAACAATTGAGAACTACGCTAACATGAAACAGTAATTAATATCAAATAGACTAAAACATGTGTAGTAAATCAAACGACAAATAATATTCAATAAGCAACAATCTCTAAAATAAAAAATAGAATATAAATATGCAATAATAATTATGCAACAAGTTTTTTTTATTGATAAGACCAGATCAAGAATAATAGCTATGATTAACTAATAATAAGAATAAAAATAATATGCAAAATACTAATCAATTGACATGCACACCCATTAAAATAATGCAAAAATAAATAAACATTAAAGATAAAGTTCCTATTGTGATAGTAAAATTTTTGTTCCTCCTTTTATTTTTGATTAATTAATTATTTAATTTTAATCATTGACCCAAATGAAACCAAAACTAAACACTGATAACATGCATCCTCTTATTATTTTAATCTAGAAAATCAAACAAATAAAGCCAAACCAATAAAATGACAAAACAGTAACCAAAAAAAAAAAAACCAGAAGCCCCTTCTTCCTTCTTGGTGTACAGCCACTTCCCTCTCTCTGGATTGGTCGAAACTATGGTGTGCTAGAGCCTAGTGGAAGGTTTGGCACAAAGGTATGGTGGCATGGTCGAGTAGACCCAGTGGGAGGAGGACAACGATGCGGTGGTGGAGGAGGTGGCCAAATTGTGAGATTGACGATGTGGTTAAGTGATAGGAGGAGGCGGACATTGTGGAGGTGAATCGACGATGGTGATTAGGAGCTAGACAAGTATGAGGAGGCTGGATTAGGCGAGGAAAAGGGGTTGTTGTTGAGAGAGGAGCGGGTGAACCTGAGATCAATAGGGGTGGAGGTCGAGATCGGTGATGATAGAAGGGGAAAAGAAGGCTATCGTTGGTGGAGAACCCAAGATTGTTGTGGATTGTTTGGGAACAAGATCGTTGGAAAAGGTACATCGTAGGCTCTGATACCACTTGTAGTGTTTCTACGGTAGTTTAGGACTCTAGAGATTACGAGTATTCCAGAATGATTTGAAAATTATCTCAGTGTTTCTTTTATAAAGGAAGCAGTAATCTTCTCGTAATACCTCTGTCTTAACCGCCTACGAGATATATATTTAAGGAAGAAATTTTCTCCCTTCATTCTAGTAATGTATATGGTCTTCATTGGCCACATTTACTAACAAGCTCACCCCTCCACAAAGCATCTCCAATCCTACTCCCAAACTCTTTCTCAAACTCTCTATCAAGATTTCTCTCTCAAACTCTATCAAGCTCTTCGTCAATCTCTTGACTATGAATGTCTGACATAACCCTTTTCTTCTCCTTTAATAAGAGTCTTGTGTGCGACATTATTCATAAACTGTGTTGTCACGAGGTGGTTGTCTAAACATAGTGCTATCAAGAGATAGTACTTAGCATTTTTGTACTTGTCCACCTCGTGTTCAATGCACTCACGAGGCACAATATGCTAAATTGAAAATACAGTGTGATGCACAAAAGAAGAATCACGGTACAGTACACCAAAATCATTCACAGGGCATAACATGCCAAACAAGGAATTCAGGAGAGAAACATCTACAAAATTCACTTTTGATTACCTTAAAAGAATATTATATTAAAGGTAATCAAACACCAATCCACCCAACAGCACACACTACCTTTGCTACCACCCGATCACCAAAAATACAATTGAGTAGAAAATTAAATCTCAAAACAAAATTTACAATACTTTGGGATACTAAAACACACCTAGAATCCATGCTTGATACCCACACGTCTCTCACAGGTTCTCAGGCGTTACACTATCAGTTCTAACTTGCTGTAACTACTTTTTCAAAAATAAAATAAAATGTTGTAACTATGTGAGTAAATTAGGAGCTCTTCACCTAGTTTAGCTTAGGTACTTTAACAATGTTACTATTATAAGCCAAGAGCCTTGACCAAATTACTTGGGACTTATACCCAAGAACTAATAATACACCCAAGAACTAATAATACACCCAAGATCCAACTTGTGGTTTGGAGAAAGTGGCATTGGCGTTCATATTTCATATGACAATTTAGTGGTGTCTTAGTGATGGTAAGCTCTTTGGGCTTCTAGCACTCCAAATAAAATGAAATTGGTTATAGAGATATACACATTTGATAGTATGCTTTTAATTAATTATTAATTATTTATATATTTTAATTTAAAATTTTTATTTGAAATGATAAGATTATTTATCATATTATAAGATTTAATATTGTAATTGCAATGTCAATTTTAATATGATTTCAAATAAAAATAGGTTTTTTAAATACTTTTTAATATGTCAATAATTTAAAGTATCACAAATATTAATATTTCTTTTCAAATGATATGTATACTTATATTACTATTTGTTTTTAATTATATTAAACATTTGTTAACTTCAAATATATTGTTTAATATGATTGAAATTTAATTCATGTGAAATTTATATATTGCATTGCATTAGATATTGTAATTGCGATGTAAATTTCAATAGGATCTCAAACAAATTCCTTTTAATTTTATAAAATATTATTCTTTTAATCTATCAAAATGATTAATATGGTATACTTTTTCAAATAATAACTATATATCTATATATTATAATATAAAGATAAAATAAGCCCATAGGGTTATTCTACATAAAACGATTTCCCTTTTTGTTTTAAAAATCCATCCATGTTATCAAAGTTCCAACTATGGGATCTAATTTACATCGTATTTGATGTCTATGAGTATTAAAAGACAAGTGATTCTGAAATTTATATCATATGTAAATAGAAATGTTTGAGTAAGGATAATTTTTGAACTACGAAAAATAAATTATGATAGTTTCTCAAAAGTCGTATGTGTAACATATATGCCTGATTTTCCATTTAATGTAAAACCATGGAATTTATTGTATTATTTGAATATGGTTTATTAATGGATAATCAGATGATGAGTTTACTGTTGTGGCCTCTCCTAGTGTATTTGTGTTCTTGGTTTCCCTTGGTTGTGTAACTTCTTTAGCCTTGTGGTTCTGTATGTACACCTTGGGACCCGTGCTTGAGGGTGAGACCCACTTGAGACTTGGTCTTGGTTTCTATTTGGGTTTTAGAGTCAAGGCTCCAAACCCCATGCTTGTGAGCTCCCATCTTTCTTCACCCAAAAAACATGAGTTCTTCTCCTCCATGCTAGTGAACCTTGGCACCAGAGGCCAGCATGTGTCGTTGCTTCATGGAAGGAGCAATAGAAGCCGACCAGTGGGATTCTAGGGTGGCAGGCACTACGGGAGAGGAGTTAAAAGGGTAGGGGAGGTGGTGCCAAGCACTTGAGACGCAAGAGTGGGAGAGGGGAGCTTTGTGCCAGGGAAGGCTGTGCGATGGAGGAGGCCGTGTCGGACCTCATCGGAGGTACGCAAAGCTCGCTGGAGCAAGGTACGCATTCCCCTCTCTTCTCCATTTCTCGATTAGGGCTTAATGGGTTCATGTGATAAATCATGATTAATGATGTAGAAATCATGCAAAAAGAAGAAGAATGATGGAAACATGATAAATAGCATGAATGCGATGAGATCTTGTAATTTCATATTGATTTTGTGGGGTTTTGTTAATGATTTCGAATGCATACTGTAGACACCCCGATTTTGAGGCGGCTCGTAGGTGAATTCTCCAAAAGTGTTGCTTTGGATACAGCAAGCCTAACCTCATTTAAACTTTATTTGGCATCTTGGTTACCCTAAGCCTATAACAAACTTATGGTCCAATTTACAATTCAAGCAATTAGATCTGGAGCACCAAGCTGGCACACCAAGCTGGTGCACAACCACTTTTCAGGGTCTTGGCTGTTGGCTTTCCATCTTCTGTGCTTATAACCTTCACATGCAAATATTCCTCACAAATCTACTCAAGGCTATTGAGTTTCAAGGCCTTTTGCATCCCAAGGAGTCACCTCTTGATCCTCTTTAAAAGGCCATCCATGAGCAACATTTATTCTCTCTTGGCAGTCCACCCACTCCTAGCAACCAGTTCTCTTGCATCCTTGAGCACCCTCTTGCATCCCTGAGCATCCCTAGCAGTGTCCAAAGCACCAAGGAGAAGCCACCTCGAGCCACCAAGGAGTACATCCAAAGGCATGTTCCCTTTTCACCTCCATGTAGTCTCTGCATGACTTTTTGAATGAAGCTCATACTGCATATTCAATTGATACAATACTTTTACGTTCATGTTTCTTGCATCCTTTGCCATGATGGTATTTGCTTGCACCCTTTGTTATATGGATGTTCACTTGCACTTTCTTGCTTAGGTTGAAATTTATTTTGCTTTCTCTATGAAGTTCTATTTGATATGTGGCTGCTATAATGTTTGCTTGTACTATGACGTGTTTTTTGCATCCCATGTCATGTTTCCCTGCTGTTTAAATCCTACAAGATATTCTCATGCATCATAAAGAAAACATGTGTAATTGCAGTCCATATGAACCCATGAGAATGATTAGAAAAGAGAGAATGAAATGGATGTTCAAGTCTTGATTACTTAGCATGATTGTGTTCCCTGACATTTGAAATAATGATCTGAATAGCTAGTAACCTAATTCATTGTATGCATCTGGCCCAGACTCTGAAATTAGACTGCAGCTTGATTCAGGATTTCTGGGGTGCACCAAACTGGCGCACCATCCTGGCCCACCAGGATGGCACACCATTCTGACGCTTGGTCACAGGATGCAAACAGTAGATTTTGCATCATAGTTTGCATGCTTTCCTATTTGTTTTGGGTCCTGATCTTTTTGGTGTTTGATCTCTGATATGCCATGTTCTTTCTTGCATGATTTTAGCATATAATAACCCTGTTTGCATTGGTTTAGCATCTAGTGAAGTTAGCTTGTTACCTGGATTTGGTGAACTCTTGGCTTTTCAAGACTCTCTGTGTAGAGTTCTTTTTCTCCTGTTTATGATCCAGACCCAGGTAGCATAGCTAGGATTCAATGGCTTTTATCAGAGTAGGGTTGTGTGGTCTTGTGTGAGGCATATTGCGCTTGAGCACAAGACCCTTGACATGTTTTCTTGGGTTTCCTCTTTCCTTTATGACCTTGTGGAAGAGGGGCACATGTGATCGGTGTTTAGATGTCCATGATGCTTTTTCAGATGGTTTTATGCATGTTTGCAAGATTTTATATCGCATGGCACATTAGTCTAGCTTATTGTCTGATCTGCAAATTCATAGGCGCACATAGATGGCGCACCATATAGACGCACATAGGTGGCGCACCATATAGGTGCACATAGATGGCGCACCAGACTGGCACACCAAATGGACACACCAAACAGGCACACTTGCTTGTTTTCACTATGCCAATAGTGGTTTTTTGGCATGCTGTTTAGCATGATTCCCGGTTTGCTTTGCCTTTGGTTTTCTTTGGGTGTCCTCCTAGATATATCAGGGTGACTCAAGTCTGATTTCATCCATTTTTATGCACGGTAGCTTAGGTTTTGCATATAGCAAATTGAGGACGAAAGTCACTCAGTGTTATTGGATCTTTGGTCATATCTGTGCAATATCTTTGCATCGGTGCTTAATCCACCACTCGGGTGACCTTCCTAAGCATTAGGACACATCCTACAGCCCCTCTTCCCATGTTTAGCATAAGGCACCACTTGCATATAGCGTCGCATTGCATATCGCCCTCGGGCATACAGAAATAGGCTAAAAAGCCAACATTTCATATAAGTAAATGAGAAACCCATGAAAGACCGATTTCTAGGCGCACGAGGGTGCTTAATACCTTCCTCATGCGTAATAGGGATCCTTGCCCATTTTTTGGTTAATGTTGACCTTTCTTCCATTGAACTGTTGCATAGTTTTATTATTATGAAACGGTTTTCCTCGTCTTCAGTTTTTAAGTAGACTAGGTGGCGACACCTAATATTTTATCATTTGTTTTTTATTGTTTTGCCATGACTTTACGGGTCCTCGCGCATTTGGCCTTTCGTGCCACGCCCGAGGCTATCACCGGCATGGCTACAGGAATTGGCGACTCCGCTAGGGATAACCAGATCCCGGCTTTCATTTTGGGTTTTTCGTTTACTTTGGCTTTTCTCATTGTTTGCTTGTTTCCCATGCTTTGCTTTGCTTGTCTCTTTGTAATATAAGTTGTGTCTTTCTTACTTGCATGCCTTTTGTATAATGGGTGTTTTCTTTTTACACATTTGCTATGCCACCCCTTTTGCACATAACATGCACATGCTTTTTGTTTGTTAATAGATGGTTGCTTTGCATGCTTTCTTCCCTTCTTGTATTTGCCATGTTTAGGAGATTAGAGACATGCCTTCTTCCCTTTTTGGTTAATAAAAACATAAAAACCAAAATTAATAAATAGGACACAAACTAGTGATAGATTGCAAACTTTCCCCCAAGGTTTAACAAATTTGCAAGTAAAAGACTTAAAGCATCTTATGCATTCATCATATAGGACATGCATCTTCTCATCTCTTAAGTCCACCTATAGTTTACGAAGGACATTTCCCGATTGTTTCATTCTATGGCTTTGGCATGGGATGAAATATCAGTATGTCCCCCATGTTCGGGGTCATGTCGGTGTTAGTAGAGGGTACAACCTACTACTTTGGTAGAGGACGAGGCCTCGAACACACCACCCGTTCACTACCTAAGCTTTGGCTAAGATTTAGAACGGGAACCTTTACTTTCTAACATTGAGTCGGAAACCCATTTACCCCTGTGGTCTCTTCTTCCTTGCCTTTACTAGGCTCTCTTCTTGACCATTTGGTCAAGATCTCTTCTTCCTTGCCTTTACTAGTTTCTCTTCTTGACCATTTGGTCAAGGTCTCTTCTTCCTTGCCTTTACTAGGCTCTCTTCTTGACCATTTGGTCAAGATCTCTCCTTCCTTGCCTTTACTAGGCTCTCTTCTTGACCATTTGGACAAGATCTCTTCTTCCTTGCCTTTACTAGGCTCTCTTCTTGACCATGCCGATGGAACCCCTGGGCGCGGTTCACCAAAACCTGACTCCGGTGTGCGGGAACACACCAGGAGGTCTGATACAGTCACAGAGAAAATGGTGAATTCGGAGGAAGAGACAAGACTCGGAAACACCAAAGGGAAAACAAAAGGATAAGGAAAGGAGTCGCCACCTAGTCTATTAATGGAAAGACGAGGAAAACCAAGAAAACACCAAAAAGGGCAGAAAGCAAACAGGATGCAATGATGCATGTGTGATCCGTGCCTAATGGATAATGCAAGAATGAATGCGGGCCAGAGAAAGGGTAAGGATTTTGGTTACGCATG